>CM073582.1:87329721-87504721 GCA_037074715.1 Magnolia kwangsiensis
CAACATGATTCAATGGGCCATTGTAATGGTACTCCCTCCCTCCCTCCCTCAATTAAGCAAATCTGGGGTTTTGGTAAGAACGTCGCCAAGCAGTAGAAGGCAAAAGAACTGCAAACAAGAATACAATAGCCCAATTTGAGAGGAGAGATTGAGGAAAAAGACACAGAGACCCTAGAATCTCGCTTCTAAACTAAACCACCTACCCAATTTGCTTCTCTATGCATGCCTGATCTTCCATCAACCAAGAAGAGAAAAGTTGTGCTTCATGCAGCAATGGCTGATCAAATCCACCAAATGGCAATAACACTCTTTCCCATGATAATTTCCACTACATCAAGAACATCAAACTCAACAACAGGTTTCTAAGACCCTTTTTCTAGAAAGGAAAGAGTCCTCGAATCATTAGAAGCTCTAAATACAAAAATATTCCCAATGAAGATTACGCAGATAAGGCACAAATAACCTTGGCAGTACAGTCCCTGAAAACTCTTCTATAACCAGATGCTAAAGGACTTTGAAAGCCATTGGCATTTATCTTAATCCAGCCAAGAGGAGGTTTGGCCAATGATGGCCTTTTTTTTTGTGCATGACCGATGACAAAATAAGCCATCAATGTTCCAATTGTTAAAAAATTGAACGTTTTCCGCCTTTTATAAGCTCTGATTTGAAGAAAAGCGCATTTGGGCTAGGTGTTGAGATTTGAGAACAATAGCAGCAAGGAGATTGCTCTTCAACTTAGATTTATTGCTGAAGGTCCAATCATTTAGCTCATTCCAGATGAACCACATAGAAGAATTGGAAGCCAGTGCATAGGTGGTGTGCATAGTGTTACTAGGATACGAAAGCAAGATTTAGCTTGCTAACAGTGTTGCTAGGCAACATAATCTGTGTATGGACAACCAGATACATCTGGCATATGCTGTAATCGCAGCCCAGGAACAGATGATCACGGTTTTCTCAAAGATTATTACAGAGCTTGCATTGCTGTTTTACTCAGATCCTGAACTAGGCTAACATGTCAGCTACTGAGCTGTACTTAGCTTGTACTAGATGGCCCTCCAAGAGGTCAATGAGTGCTTGGAATGTGCCATTTTGCCAGACAAAACTTGTCCGTTGAACCTTGGGATGTGCTTTCTAGTGATGTTCTAGGCTGATGACAGAAGAATTACCAATTGAAGCAACGCTCTAGCAAGGTTTGTTAATGTTGGGATTTGGGCCCATTCATATCTGCTAATAGGATCCCACACAACCATCAAATGAGCTTAGCACGAACTGAGGCACCATTTCATACTGCAGATAAGCTCAATCACTTTGACTTCTCTACCTCTCCTAAAATCATAAGCAAGCCTATCCTCCCTTAGGAAGCCACAGATCCAACCAAAAAGCAGCCGACGAACTATTATCAATCAAGTAGCAAATGAGCAATTTGCTTTCTCCTAAAAGTTGGCGCCAAGTCGCCAAGACCACGAGAATCACCCAGCACTCGGTACCACTCAAGGTGTTCCAAAACGGTAACGGTGGCCGTAATGGCCACCACCGTTACCATTATGATATGAGCCGTAACGGCCGTTACAGCCCCGTATCAGCCGTTACGGCCGTTTTTTATTTTTTTAAAATTGTTGTTACTGGACCGTTATGGGCCGTTACAGGACCTTTATGGCCCGTTTTTCTGTAACAGTCGTTACGGCCGTTTCGACCCCGTAACGCGCAACCGTTATGACCGTTACCGTTACATTACGGCCGTTACGTAACCGATTTTGAATACCATACTACCACTAGGAAGCAGATCTATTAACTTTTCATGGAACTAGTTGCACCAAAGAGTTTGGCCACTGGTAGGAATTTCCAAAATTGTGCAAGCAAGCTAGCCTTGTTCAAATCTCAAAGCTTCCTTAGACCTAAACCGCCTTCATTCCAAGAAGATGTGATGATATCCTGGCTCATATTCTGGATACTTTTGTAAACTCAGAGACAATATCTAAATAGATCCTCAATTTTGCTTAAGACATCTTTAGGAATGAAAAAGCTCCTGCCCAGAAATTTCGGAAGCTATAGAGGATGGGCTTGACGAGTTCGAGTCAACCTGTAGGAGAGGAACTTGAGCTTCCAACTGCTCAAGTTGGATCTAACCTTACCAACGAGTGAAGGCAAAGGTCAAAGCTCATCCTGCTAGAGAACAACAAGAGGCCAAGGTAGCAGATAGCCATGATTCGTCACAGTACCCCTAATTCTTCACTGAGATCCAGTATAAGGGAAGGATCCATATTGGAGGAAAAAAAAAAACTTTCTCAGCAAATGACGTGCATCTTGGTGTGCTTCATGGACATGATACAGGAGATTCATTAATTGGGTGACAACAGGTCAATCTCCTTCTCCCATGCACTCCTATTCCTTAATAAGGCACGGATACGACAAAGATATGCAACAAATGAAGCATGGATATGGTATGGGTACAGATTTTACACATAAGATTGAAGAAATGGACAAATATGATATTGATACATTACCCAATTTGGAAGCATCTGGTTAGCGTAGCAAATATTCTAAGGGAAGGCAACATTGAAGAGCATGCCTGAGCACATTGGGGAGTAATGGGGACAATTTCCTCTTGTTGTAATAGCTTGCATTCTTCCACTTTCTTTCAGTAGAATTTGCTGCTATCGACAAAACAAATGAGCTCTTTCTAATTTCTCTCCCTAATAAAGGAACTCTTTCTCAACTGAGGCAAATTGAGTATCATAAAGCACTAGACATTATTGCATAGCACAAACATGGAAAATCCAATGTAGAATCTACCATTTGGAAGAAAAGAAGAATGAATTAACAATTCAATAGTTGAGGACATTTTCTCTGCTATTCCATCTAAATATTGGGTTATTTTTCATACCTTAGTAGTATACGACATCCCAGGTCTAAAGGAAATGTCTGGTCTGAATGCATAGTCATCATTTTTTATCTCATCACTATGAACAAAATAGGTGGCAGCTTTCTTCAACTTCCCATCCATCCCATCTGACAATGAATTGAAACTCTCATCCAGGCCATCCACGAATTGATAGTTATTGCCATCATTTCCTCTAGAGCCGGTACCAAATCTTCCACGGGCCTTTTCAAGCCTATCAAGCTTTTGATAAAAGGAATCAGTATTTGGAATGTTTTCCGAAACTCCACTAAAGATACGCTGCTCAAAATCGTCAGCCGACTCGAAGAAACCGCTACTTTTCCTTTCATTGCCATCACCACCTGTTTGAGGATCAAAGGCACCGATTATAGGATGAAGAATATCCATTAAGGACCTATGGAAGAGAATCTAAAGAGATAGCTGATGTGTTAGATGCATTTGATATAACATACTTTATGTAGAAAAAATTGTATTAACACGATCAACTCATAAAAACACAAGCTATAAGCATAATATTAGGATTGTTTGGGTCGTAGTTTAAAACATCTTCCAATACGACTTGGCATCGTCCTAGTTGTATCAGTTATGGTTCAAAACAATACGAGTTGCTAGACTGAAATGTGACCGAAAGTGACCAAAGAAGAAGGGTTCGGACCAATACGGGGCGAGTTGTCCAGTTTCCACCCCCTGGCAAGTTGCACAACAAAACTGCCATCTAAATCTTTGGTTTGGGTAGGGTATCTCACAAAAGCAGGATTAAGCTAACCCCAATTTTGGTAGGCCTCATGCCCCCCATGTCAAACTATCTTCATTAAAGTAGCGCTTTCTCCTGCTTAATTAGCGTGATGGAAGTTTAGAAAATAATAAACAAATCGGAGATTAAGATTAAGCAGAAGAAATTGCTGCTTTAGCGGTGCGAATCCAACATGGTGGATGCACCTACAAAAATCAGGATTAGGTTAATCCTGCTTTTGCAGGATCCCCTACCCAAACTAACACTTGGCAAGAACCAGGAAAATCTGAAGGACTTAATGCATACATAATAAACATGGTTTTGCATGCCGCTATGAATCAGCAACAATTCAACTGAATCTAACCCATAAGATGGTGGTGCTAACCAGAATCATTAAACAACAACTAGAATTGTAAAAGTATATGCACAAATGCATGCATGGTAACATCTGCAAAGCCTGAAATTTAGAGAGACACTGTCACAAAGAGACCAGTCATCAAAATCCAATGATTTGAACCTTCTGGTGTGAGTTGTGATAACATAATCATATGCATCCATGCATTTCCTGCCAGAAGATTAATCACATCAAGAAAAGCTCTCTGTCATGCTCCAGTTAATGGTCAAGAAAAGCTATCTGCGATGCTCTGGTTAATGGTCACTGCTTTCTAGTTATCATATAAATTGGAACTAAGAATAATTCCTGACACTAGGTTCATCAAACCCGTGTCAAATTGCAAGTGTTGATTGAGTGATGAAGAAAGGGGAGAACCCAAAGAAAACCAAAAATATAATGGAAATAGTTTTTTCCATAGAATTCATTGGCAATAGATTTTAAAACTACACAAGGAGAAAGTACCCCTTGCATCAAACACTGTGTGCCAAAAAGGCTTCCTATCGCTCATCATAATGGAGAAGATCATAGTGGATATGCACCCCCTGATTCACATTCTCCACTAAGGTCAAAACACAACCTTGGCAAGATCCAAAATGGAAATGGTCACTCCATATGATATCCATAGGCAGTTTCAAGATTATCCTGGCCTGTTGATGTCAGATGGCTAGACGGTTATCAAACTTCAACTAAGCTACCATTTTGTAAATCCGACCCCAGATAGCTGGGACATGGATATGATGATGATGATATGATCATCAACCAGACGATACACACTGTATACTTATTTCTTCAGTTTTTACAAGTGGAGCCTATGCTCCAGAGTCCAGGGACCAAATCATTGGTCCAATGCAGCCACTATGGAGGGACCATGCCCTGAAAATATTCTCCGATCCTTCTGATTTGTAGTGTCTAATCAGATCGTTAAGAAGGAAAAAAACAGAAATTGTCCAAATTCCACAGAAAAAAAAAAAAAGAAAAGAAAGAAAAGAAAAGAAAAGAAAAGAAGAAAAAGGCCAGATCTTGGTGGCTGGGATCTTTCAACATACAAGATTTTTGAGGCACGGTCCATCCATCGTTGAGGGGCACCAAACCAAGGATGTGGAACCAGGTGCCTCACTTGTAGAAACTAAAAACCTGAGCATATGTGAATATCCCCAACTCGAGGATCATATAATTCCCCACAATTAAATACCTTCAAAACATACAAATGGATACGCCTAATTGCTAATGTTCAAATAACAATTCCATCATAACATAGAAACAAGCCTAACAAGAAGAATAAAAAGAAACAACTAAAAAAGGTATGAAACAGCCCAACCAAAAGAAAATTATTCTAATAACCCCTATTGCAATCACGATGAGGACATTCTCAAATTGTAAAGTTTAAAATGACCAGAAAAAATCACTTCATGTTAGTTATGCCAATAAGTAATTGACCAATCTCAAGCACAGTTCTTAAAAGTCTGTTTTTGAAATCAATCTGCTCATGGTCCCGACCTAGTAAAACTCATCACATCTTGTTGAAGACCAGCAAATGACACAGTGACTCATCCCAAAGAAATTAATCTCTCAAAACTGAGTCAGCTCAGTTCTCGATGATTTTTTATTCAACAGTGTCCAGAGGACCAGCGGCCACCTAGATTTTGCCAAGCAGTCATGAAAATCAGCCACAAATAGACGGACAATGCTATGATAACAACAATGATAATGAATCTCAAGTTGGAAATGTCTATCTATTGTAGAAATCTGATAAATTTTCCTCCAGCATAATGCCATTTGTCCAGTAATCTCATGGGCAATAACAGCAAGAAATGTGTACGAATGATGAAATATGCATATAAAAAGAAAAATTAACCTGAGTTTGACTTCATTGAGAACGTTCTAATCATCCATGGGGCGCGGAATTGGCACGATAAGCCACTTACAGATCTTAACATCATCGGAAGACATTTCATTTCTCCTGAAAAATTCCACCACAAAAGAAAAGAAGAAGAATGAAAGAAAAAAAAATCATGTCATTGAGTCATCTTACCTTGTTCAACCAAATGAAGTGTACTAGTTACTACAAGGATTATACAATCCTCGAGCAAGAACATACACGGAATACTCAAACAAGCAGGACCTTGGTTCAGTGATCTAGACTATTGGTCTGTTAGGCCCCACTAAAGATGGACCATGGGCCAAAACTCCCCTCCGGTTTGACAGCCCTAGCATTTCAATGCATCAGCCAAAAATAAATGGTTAGGAAGAGAAATACAGCAACCACCCACATTCAACTGAAAACAGGCCTACCAGTGCTAGCTAGGATTGTGCAGTGTGGAAGACTTTCCAGGCATAGTCCATCCCTGTCGGGTCCTAATGGAGCATGGTCCCGATTGCAAAACCATGGGCCTCGCTTGGACAAACAGAATAACCAAGTAGCTGGCAAGAGGATCATATAATATGAACAAAAGGTATTCCATAACTTATGAAAAAAAAAAAAAAAACCATGTTTCTGCCTGTAACACTGTTCTGGGGCCATTACAACAATTACAGACCATTTTTTTCCATAACAGCCACTACAAGCCATATTTTAATCTTGTATCTCCATTTTACTGCCTTTGTGTCAATCTGAAGCGGGTCCAACTCTTATTACTAATATTGCTTAGGTCATAACCTAAATGACGGCTTCTTCGATTGATATCAGTCTTTGTAATTTGGGTCTGACCGATGGCATGTAAACTTACTTTTTTCTATCTAGGATGTAGTTTAATAACTAATGGTGGTTGATTGTTTACAAACATCATGCATGGTGAGGGAGTGATCTTATCCTTTATAACATGTGTTGATGTGCACAAAAGAATAAAAACATCAGTCTTATAGCCTTTGATTTCCCGACATAATATTGCCATTCCCTGGGGGTTCGCAGCATAATCAAGGTGGAGATCAGAGATCGCCGTAGAGATCATGAGGGAGAGAAGAAAGCAAGGGCCAACAGTAAATGCAGTCGAAAAAGCAGGGAAGAGGAACTGATGATCACTCCCGGGGGCGATCGGGATGGAGGAGTCATAGCAGATCTTGAAGATGGAATGCCAGGAAGATGATCTACTTACCAGGAAATGACGTCTGAAGAGGAGTTTTGCATAGGAGCGAGGCACTGGAGATATCAGGGAAGGCTGCATCCAGGCATTCTCAAGGTGGTGGTGACCAACGCAATCAACTAGCCATCATCGGAAGGGAAGACCATCGGGGAGCGTCTGCTAGGAAGGGAAGCAGCAAGCTATAGTTGGCAAAGGCTCGCTGCAGAAGGGCGGTGGAGCTGTCGACGAAGGATTGGGGGGATGATGTTGACGAAGTGAGCTGGAAGAGGACTGAGATGAAAGGAACATAGGCCGGGAAGAAGTTGGGGTCGCAACCAGGTCCTATCCTGAAACTCCCACCCTTTTTGTGGAGAACTACCTGGGAGGATGGACGGAGGTTAACCTCAAGAGGGTCTTTGGGAGGATTGAAAAGGGGGATGGGGTGGTTATCCCTAGATGGAAAGGAATGGGCAAGCCAAGATGATTTGCCTTCATTCAGTTGGAGAGGGTGGAGGAGGTGGATGTAGTAACAAAGAATCTCAACGCTCGAGGGGCTAAAACTATCAATTCAATCAGCTCAATATGGTCCAAACTTTGTGAGTCAACACATTTCCACTAAGAAGTTGAAGAAAGGTGGGGTGGAGGTGATGGGGTAGAGGAAGTCTCTCCACTAGAAAGTTCAAAACCCTGAACCAATCCAGAGGCCTTCTCCCCATAGGTTCTTGCTTTGGGGAATTGGCGGCAGTGGATCCGGCAACAAAGGGAAGGGTGGAAGTAAGGTGCACTAGATTGTGCATTAGGAGGAAGAGATTAGTGTTGGTGTCGTAGAAGACTACAGTGGCTGTCGGGGAGGTTTGGGTGACAATGGGAGTGGGAATGGGAATGGAAATGGAAATGGAAATGGAAATGGAAATGGAAATGGAAATGGAGGGACAACAGGATGGTTCCAATGTAGGGAAGGGAGGTAGGGAGACGAGAGTTGGTGAAGGGCGATCAGTAATAAAAGAAAATTTAGTGATTGGAAGGAGGTCTTAGGTTCAAGAGAGATTGAATTAGAGGAAATTCTTCACAAGATTCATGATCTCGACCTACAGGTGGAACACTTGGATCTATCTGAGAAGAAAGCTCTCCAAGGAAAGTTTGGAAAATATTATGTGAGCCAATTAGAGAAGGAGATCAAGTGGAAGCAAAGATCGCGGGCTAACTGGTTAAAAGAGGATGATAAAAACAAAAAGTTCTTCCACGGTATTACTAGTGCTTAGGCTTAGTGTAACAAAATGTCTACTATAGAAGTAGAGAGTAGACGATTTGATGACAAAGATAATATCTATTTGGCTATAGTTCAATTCTGCAAGGAGTCATTGACTAATAAAGGTTGGAAAAGGCTAGGGGTTGCCGTTCACCTAGCGAGGAAGCAGAGTCACTTGAGAAGTCGTTTGGTGAAGAGGATGTCAAGAAAGTTGTGGATGCCTTGGGGAGGGATAAAGCACAGGGGCAAGATGGGTTCCCGATTGCGTTCTTCCAGGTTTTTTGGGAGATTGTTAAGGGAGATGTTTTGGATTTCATGTGAGAGTTGTATGATCAGGGAAGGCTTTCAAAAGATATCGAGGCTTCCTTTATTGCCTTAGTTCTGAAGGTATCGAGAACAAAAAACCTAAAAGACTATTGGCCAATTAGTCTTATCAGGAGTGTCTACAAAATTCCTGCGAAGGTTCTAGCACAAGGTTCAAAGAAGTGCTAGTAGGTGTAATATCTAAGTTCCAATAAGCCTTTGTTGAAGGAAGGCAAATCCTTGATAGAGCTTTTATAGCACATGTATGCATCGACTCAAGGTTCAAGGACGGTTTAGGCAGGGTGGTTCGCAAGCTAGATATTGAAAAAGTTCATGACCACATGGCTTGGGGTTTTTTGGACTACATGCTTGGGAGAGAGAACTGGTTCGGCGTTAAGTGGAGGAAATGGGTAAAGGAACATACGAGCTTTGCTCGGTTCTTGGTCTTGGTGAATGGCTCTCCTAAAGGGTTCTTCCAAAGTTCGCGGGGAATCAAGCAAGGGGATACCCTCTCCTCTTTTGTTTGTGGTAATGGCCGAAGCCTTATGTAAAATGATTGATCATGGGCAAGAAGTTGGCCTCTTCCATAGCTTTTGTGTTGATAGGAGGAGCAATCCAACATCTATCTCCAACTTGCCGATGATATGCTTCTATTCTGTGACAATGATGCAGGTATGGTGGAAAAGCTTAAGTTGGCCATCCAGTATTTTGAAGTTATTTCAGGGTTGAAGGTATAAATATTTCCAAGAGTGTCATGTTGGGTGTTCGCATCCCAAGAGAGGAGTTGTTGTAGCTAGCTTCCTTGTTTGGGTGTGAGGCGGGCGAGTTTTCATCTGCTTACCTTGGCCTACCTCTCAACATTGGTAAACCAGCTAACATTTGTAGATATAGCAATAGAAACAGTGGAAAGGAAACTAGCTAAATGAAAGAGCAAGTATCTCTCTTAGAGGCCACATTACTCATTAAAGTTGCTCTATCTAATTTACCTATCTACTTTATGTCCTTATTTTGATACCCAAAGTCAATTCTAATGAGAATTGAAAAATTAAGGCATGACTTCTTATCGCAAGGGACAGATGGTGCTAATAGTTTTCATCTGCTAAGATGGGGTGAGGTGTGTAAAGCCTATGACAGAGGAGCTGGAATTAGAGATTTGGAGTATTGAATAAGGCTTTGTTTGGCATGTGGCTTTAGAGGTTTGCGACAAAAGAAGGCGCATTTTGGAGGGCCACAATTGCTAATAAATATGGTTGTAATGTAGGTGAGTGGTGCACAAAGGAATCCTCTCTGTATAGGGCTTCGAATATTTGGAAAGGGATTGCTTCTGTGAAATCATGCTTTAGTAAAGGGGTTAGACTTGCACTAGGGGTTGGGGAGAAGGTAAGGTTTTGGAAAGATGCGTTGACTGGGGAAGTAGGATTGCATTCTCGATTCCTAGGAATTGCTCGTGTATCTACGGATGAAAATGTTCGAGTGGCCCAATGCTTCTCTCACGTTGATGATTTTGCGGTGCGATCCGCTCCACGTCTTCTATTCCTTTCGGATGACAAGGTGGTAGAATTAGCATCTCTCCTTAATCACATCCATTTATATTGCCTGGTTATCGGAGAGAATGATAGGATGATTTGGCGTATGGACAAATTTGGGTGCTTCTCGGCGTGTTCTTTTTATAAGATGTTGCACCAGCAATTGCCAAGGGAGGGATCTATATATACCAAGCATGTTTGGCTCTATAGTGTTCCTCCGAAGGTTGATTGTAATTTTCTGCCTTTGCCTAGCTTGTTGGTAGAGGAAGGGTGTTGACCATGGGCAATCTCCAGAAACCGGATGTGATATTGTCAAATGTTTGTCTGATGTGCATGTCTAGCTCAGAGCTTATTGATCACTTAATCATCCATTGCTCGTTTGCTTCTTCTGTTTAAAACGGTATATTCTCCAAGTTTCATATTTCTTGGGTTTCACCAAACTCTGAACAGCAATTCCTTATAGGGTGGTATGGTGTGATGGTTGGAAAGAACTTCTCGGTAATTTGGCCTCTGCTTGTTGGCTGGTCTATAGGCATTATGGGAAGAAAGAAATGGAAAATGCTTTCAAAATTTGAGCCACGATTCGAGCTGAGTTGCTTTGAGGGTGGAAGGTCTTGTTAGCAAATGGGTATTAAGCTCGGGTGACATTGATTGTAATTTTCTGCTATAAATTTTGGGGTGTTTTTTTTTATATTTCCTTTGTATAGTTTTTGTGCCATGTTGGGGCTTTTTGTTTACAAAAAAATTCGTTATCTTTCAAAAATAATAATAATAATAACAGTTCACAATTTGTAGAACCTTGTTCCTGATAAATGCAATATTGTTTGTGTTGTAAATGATCATTTTTTTACCATATCCTCCTATGAATATACCATCGCCACTAAATATCGTCCACAAAAGCAAGCTGCTTACCAATGAAAAGGTGAGGCCCAGTGTCTACTGACCAAGAACGTTAATATTTAGCCTCATCATCAATGGCTTATCCATCCAAAACCTTCTAATAGAAAATTCTCAAGCCTTTAATAGGAGGCCCAACAATCAGACGACTAGGAAGGAATGAACAATAACAGTCCACATTTAATTTTAAAAAGGCTGAAATACATCCTCCATTTCAAGGGTTTTTGGGTGCGGGCACAAGGTCATGAATTACCGCTTCCAATTACCTTGGAACATACAATAAAACTATTTCTCTTATGGTTAGTTTGCTAGACATTGAACTGATCTCATTTGATATTTTGGATAATTCATCTGGCAATTTCTCTGACAGTTTTGCCTGTTAAATCATTAAATATGGAATCAACATTCATTTCTATGATTTTTCTTGATCTAACATTCTTTTCAGCATTAAATCGCTTCCAGAAGTCTCTAGGTTCTATAACTCCTTTCTTCCTCTCACTTTCTCCTTGTCTCTTCTTAGTTCAATCAAGCTTCTTATTTGTCTCACTCTCTTCAACTTTAACTCTTTACCTCTTCTAACCACCTATGTCTGAGCAGGAATCCGAAAAAACCAATTGCATGGGACTTCGCCTGTAAGTCACTTCCCACTTACAGAACTTAAAAGGAGCTGGCAATTGGAAGTAATGAATTGGAGAAATAGGGGCTTTTGGGACCTTGGAATTGGAGGTAATTGGAATCCTCTAAAAGAAAGTTTTTTGAAATCCTCTCTAAAACCCATAAATCATGTGGGAGGGGAATTGGAATCCTTTCCAATGGCTACATTTTTTTGCCGTAGGAGGGGTTTCCTTTAAAAAGGGTATTTCCAATCCCTCAACAATATCTCTCTACAAAAATCGCCAGAATATAGAGCTTTCGTACCTGCTCTGACGTGTCGCTCTCCTGTCTTGCTCTCCCTCGCCGGAAACCTCGAAGGTCCCAGCACCTGAGCAGCTCGCCAGAAATCTCACCGCGCAGCTCCCCGTACCTGCTCTCTCTCTCTCTCTCTCTGGGCTTCTCTCCGCCCCTCCTTCGGCGCTTCTTCCACTGTCGCCGGAATCCCTTCTCTCTCTTCGTCGCCACCCAACGAAAGAAACCCTTTGAACGCAGCAAGTGGTTTCGATACTCTGATGGAATGTGATGCATCATGCATGCCGAAACAGATTGGCTACTGACCTTGCCACCAGCCAATGGCTAGTGGTAGGTGTTCTGTGGGCCCCACCATGATGTATTTGTTTCATCCATGACGTCCACCCATTCATTCATATCATTTTATGGTTTCAGCCTAAATATGAGGTTGATCCAAATCTCAAGTGGACCGCACAGTGTTGATTAAACGCTCACCAATAAAAAATTTCTTGGTGCCACAAAAGTTTTAGATCAAGCTGATTTTTTTTTGAGAAAATGACCACTGTAGACAAAACCTTTTACCCAGCGGTTTTTATCGCGGAATACAAACTTAAGTTACCAACTTAGACTAGCACGTGCGGACAGCGACTTAGAGGACGAAACTACCCCTCTTTTTCACTGCGAAGACGAGAGCTGACGCTCCTCCAACTGAGAGTTGTACGAACGGCTCAGGAGAGATCAAAGTTACAAGGCCCCACAGCTATGTATTTATCATATCCACAACGTTCATCCATATTTCAAAATCATTTCGGAGCATTATCCAAAAAAGAAAAAATCATATCCATAAATCAATGGACCACACCATAAAGAGCAGCGGGGAAATTGATTTTCACCGTTAAAAATTTTTGTAAGGCCCATCATAACATTTATTTTCCATCCAATCTATTCATAAGGTCACAAAGGCCTGGATGAAGAGGAAAAACAAATTCCATGATGATCCAAAACTTCTGCAACCCCTAAAAGGATTTCAATGGTAGACATTCAATTCCCCATTACCTTTTACTGTGTGGTCCACTTGATAGCTAGATCTGTCTTATTTTTCATCTCGAGCCTTAATACGAGTTCACCGAATAGATGGACGGTTTGGATATAACATATACCTCATAATGGGACCCACAAAAATCAGTGGGAATTACAACTGGGAAAGGGGGAAAAAAAAATAAAAATGAAAAAGGAGACAGCAAGTTGAGGTCGATCAGGTCAAACCGGTCGACCGGTCTATGGCTACGGATTATAACCGTAGCCATAACTACAAAACTATGCACTTTTTTTCTTTTTTATTTTTATTTTTTACATGGAGAACTTTATTGTACCTACATTTTTCTTTAATACATGTTTATAAAAATAAGTGTGTGTGTGTGTGTGTATATATATATATATATATATATATTATTTTTTTTTATCTCTTTTTTTTTTTCATTTCTTTCTTTATTCATTTAACTAAAACATCTTCTAAACTAAAATTAGTTACTTGACGTACCACATATGATTTTGGGATAGGAGAAGCTATTTTAGCCAACCAACCTAGTTATTTTTCAAAATTCCATCAGGTCAATGGTCGAAAATGCATTTCATTCACTTCACGATCAATTTCAATCACTTCATGGTCAAACTAAAAATTGAACGAGACAAATATGAAATTGAGTGAGTAAATTGAAAATTGAGCAGCACAAGGTATGAATTGAGTGAGGGAAGCTAGAAATTGAGCGAGGTAACATAGGAGTTCAGCGAAGGAATCTAGAAATTGAGCGAGGCAACTTAGGATTTGATCGAGGAAAGCTAGAAATTGAGCGAGGTTCAGGCTACGTTGAAATTGAGCGAGGGAACCTCGCTCAAATCCTAAGTTGCCTCGCTGAATTTTTACGTTGCATCGCTCAATTGCTAGGTTGTCTCACTCAATTCCTAGGTTCTTTCACTCAATTTATATATTGTCTCACTGAATTTCTAGCTTCCCTCGCACAATTCGTAGGCTGTCTCGCTCAATTCATATATTTTTTCAGATCATTTTATGGTATGAGACCAAAAATGAGATATATCCAGTTCTCAAGTGTACCACATTACAGGAAATAGTGTTGAATGAGCGTCAACCATTAGAAACCTTTAGGGGGCCCACTGTGATATTTGTGAGAAATCCTCCTCGTCTAAGTTCATTCATAGGGTCAAAAAGACCTGGATGAAGAGGGAAAAAAATTTCATAATGATCCAAAACTTCTGTAACCCCTAAAAGGGTTTCAATGGTAGACGTTCAATTTTCCATTGCCTTTTACAGTGTGGTCCACTTGATAGTTAGATCTATCTTATTTTTCGTCTCAAGCCTTAATATGAGCTCGTAAAATATATGGACGGTTTGGATATAACACATACATCATGATGGGACCCACAAAAGTAACATAGCAAAAAAAAAAAAATCAGTTTGCCCCGCTCAATTTTCAGTTTGCCCTGCTCAATTTTCAGTTTGCCCCGCTCAATTTTCAGTTTACCCCGCTCAATTTCTAGTTTGCCCCGCTCAATTAAAAATCGAGCGGGGCAAATTGAATTTTTTTCCTTTTGTGGGTCCCATTATGATGTATGTGTTATATTCAAATCGTCCATATATGAGCGGGGCAAACTAGAAATTGAGTGGGGCAAACTAAAAATTTGGTTATATGTTTTGGTTTAGGTTTAGGTTTAGCTTATAGGTTCTAGGTTATATGTTAAAGCTTTAGGGAACTGAGAATAGGTTAAGGTTTAGGTTTAGGGAATCGGGTTCATGTTTGAGATCGGGTTTAGTTTGGGTTTTTAAGTTTAGGTTTAGGTTAAGGAGTTGAGATTAGTATTAAGTATAGGTTTAGGTTTAAGGATTTGAGAATACATTTAGGTTTTAGGTTTAGGTTTAGGTTAAGGTTATAGCTTTAGGTTAGGTTTAGGTGTAGGTTATAGGTAATAGCTTTAGGAAATTGAGAATAGGTTAAAGTTTAGGTTTAGGAAATCAGGTTCGGGTTCGGAATCGGGTTTAGGTTTGGGTTTTCAAGTTTAGGTTTAGGTTTAGATTATAGATTTTGGGATTTGTGAATAGTTTTAGGTTATAAGCATAAGTTTAGGTTAGGTTATAGGTTAAGGTTTAGGGATTTGAGTTTAGGTTATAGGATTAGGTTTAGGTTTAGGTTTAGGGATTTGAGTTTAGGTTATAGGTTTAGGTTTTGGGATTTGAGAATGGGTTCGGGTTTAGGTTATAGGTTTTGGTTTCAGTTTAGGTTATAGGTTTTGAGATTTGATAATAGGTTCCGGTTTAGGTTATAGGTTTTGGTTTTGGTTTAAGCTATAGGTTTTGATTTAGGTTTAGGTTATAGGTTTTGGTTTAGGTTATAGGTTTATGTTAAGGTTTAGGTTTAGGTTATAGGTTTTCAGATTTGAGAATGGGTTCGAGTTTAGGTTATAGGTTTTGCTTTAGGTTATAGGTTTTGGGATTTGATAATGGGTTGTGGTTTAGGTTATAGGTTTTGGTTATAGGTTTTTATTTAGGTTTAGGTTATAGGTTTTGGTTTAGGTTATAGGTTTTGGTTTAGGTTTAGGTTATAGGTTTTGGTTATAGGTTATAGGTTATAGGTTTATGTTAAGGTTTAGGTTTATGTTATAGGTTTTTAGATTTGAGAATGGGTTCGGGTTTAGGTTATAAGTTTTGGTTTTGGTTTGGATTATAGGTTTTGAGATTTAATAATGGGTTCAGGTTTAGGTTTAAGTTTAGGTTTAGGTTATAGGTTTTGGGATTTAGGAATAGTTTTAGGCTATAACTATAGGTTTAGGTTAGGTTATAGGTTAAGGTTTTGGGATTTGAGAATGGGTTCGGGTTAAGGTTATAGGTTTTGGTTTTGGTTTAGGTTATAGGTTTTGGTATTGGTTTTGGGATTTGAAAATGGGTTCGGGTTTAGGTTATAGGTTTTTGTATTGGTTTAGGTTATAGGTTTTGGCTAAGGTTATAGGTTATAGGTTTAAGTTTAGGTTAAGGTTAGGTTTAGGTTATAGGTTTTGGGATTTGATAATGGGTTCGGGTTAAGGTTATAGGTTTTGATTTTGGTTTAAGTTATAGGTTATAGGTTTTGGGATTTGAGAATGGGTTCGGGTTTAGGGTATAGGTTTTGGTTAAGGTTATAGGTTATAGGTGTAAGTTTAGGTTAAGGTTAGGTTTAGGTTATAGGTTTTGGGATTTAATAATGGGTTCGGGTTTAGGTTATAGGTTATATGTTTAGGATAAGGTTTATGTTTAGGTTTAGGTTATAGGTTTTAGGATTTCAGAATGGGTTCGGGTTTAGGTTATAAATTTTGATATTGGTTTAGGTTATAGGTTTTGGTTAAGGTTATAGGTTATAGGTTTAGGTTTAGGTTAAGGTTAGGTTTAGGTTATAAGTTTTAGAATTTAATAATGGGTTCGAGTTTAAGTTATAGGTTCTGATTTTGGTTTAGGTTTTAAGTTATAGGTTTAGGATAAGGTTTAGGTTTAGGTTTAGGTTATAGGTTTTGGGATTTGAGAATGGGTTCGGGTTTAAGTCATAGGTTTTGGTTTTAGTTTACGTTATAGGTTTAGGTCAATTTCATATTTATCCCGCACAATTTTCAGTTTTCCAGGCTCAATTTCTAGTTTGTCCCGCTTAATTTTCAGTTTATCCCGCTCAATTTTCAGTTTGCCCCGCTCAATTTCAAGTTTGCCCCTCTCAATTTCCAGTTTCTCCCGCTCAATTTTCAGTTTCCCCCACTCAATTTTCAGTTTCCCCCGCTCAATTTTCAATTTACCCCGCTCAATTTCTAATTTGCCCCGCTCAATTTTCAGTTTGCCCCGCTCAATTTCTAGTTTGCCCCGCTCAATTTTCAGTTTGTCCCGCTCAATTTCCAGTTTATCCCGCTCAATTTCTAGTTTTCCCCGCTCAATTTTCAGTTTATCCCACTCAATTTCCAGTTTACCCCGCTCAATTTCTAGTTTGCCCCGCTTAATTTTCAGTTTGTCCCGCTCAATTTCTAGTTTGCCCCGCTCAATTTTCAGTTTGCCCCACTCAATTTCTAGTTTGCCCCACTCAATTTCTAGTTTGCCCCGCTCAATTTTCAGTTTACCCTGCTCAATTTCTAGTTGAGCGGGGTAAACTGGAAATTGAGCGGGGCAAACTAAAAATTGAGCGGGGTAAACTGAAAATTGAGCGGGGCAAACTGGAAATTGAGCGGGGCAAACTGAAAATTGAGCGGGACAAACATGAAATTGACCTAAACCTATAACCTAAACTAAAACCAAAACCTATGACCTAAGCCCGAACCCATTCTCAAATCTCAAAACTTATAACCTAAACCTAAACCTAAACTTTATCTTAAACCTATAACTTATAACCTAAACCAAAACCAGAACCTATAACCTAAACCTGAACCCATTATTAAATTTCCAAACCTATAACCTATACTTAACCTTAACCTAAACCTAAACCTATAACTTATAACCTTAACCAAAACCTATAACCTAAACCTATAGCCTAAACCTAACCTTAACCTAAACCTAAACCTATAACCTATAACCTTAACCAAAACCTATAACTTAAACCAATACCAAAACCTATAACCTTAACCCGAACCCATTCTCAAATCCCAAAACCTTAACCTATAACTTAACCTAAACCTATAGTTATAACCTAAAACTATTCCCAAATTTCAAAACCTATAACCTAAACCTAAACTTAAACCTAAACCCGAACCCATTATTAAATCTCAAAACCTATAACCAAAACCAAAACCTATAACCTAAACCCGAACCCATTCTCAAATCCAAAAACCTATAACATAAACCTACACCTAATCCTAATATCAACTCCTTAACCTAAACCTAAACTTGAAAACCCAAACCTAAATCCGGTCCCGAACTCGATTTCCTAAGCCTAAACCTTAACCTATTCTCAGTTCCCTAAACCTTAACATATAACCGACACTTATAACTTAAACCTAAAACCTAAATGTATTCTCAAATCCCTAAACCTAAACCTTAACCATCGACCTGATGGAATCTTGGAAAATAACTAGGTTGGTTGGCTAAAATAGCTTCTCTTACCCCAAAATCATATGTGGTACGTCAAGTAACTAATTTTAGTTTAGAAGATATTCTTGTTAAATGAATAAAGAAAGAAATGAAAAAAAAAAAATGAGAAAAATTTATACACACACACACACACACACATTTATATAAACATGTATTAAAGAAAAATGTAGGTACAATAAAGTTCTCCATGTAAAAAATAAAAAAGAAAAAAGAAAAAAAAGTGTAGAGCATTATAACTATGGCTACGGTTATAATCCGTAGCCATAGGCCGGTCGACTAGCCTGACCCGGTCGACCCCAACTTGTTGGCTTCTTTTTCATTTTATTTTTTTTTCCTTTTCCCTGTTGTAATCCCCACTGATTTTTGAGTTTTAGAATTTGAGAATGCGTTCGGGTTTAGGTTACAGGTTTTGGGATTTATGAATGGGTTCGGGTTTATGTTATAGGTTTTAGTTTTGGTTTAGGTTATAGGTTTTGGAATTTGAGAAAGGGTTCGAGTTTAGGTTATAGGTTTTCGTTGTGGTTTAGGTTATAAGTTTTGGTTTAGGTTTTAAGTTTAGGTTTAGGTTTGGGTTTGGGTTTTGGGATTTGAGAATGGGTTCGGGTTTAGGTTACAGGTTTTGGTTATGGTTTTGGTTATAGGTTTTGGGATTTGAAAATGGGTTTGGATTTAGGTTATAGGTTTTGGTTTTGGTTTAGGTTATAGGTTTTGGTTAAGGTTATAGGTTATAGGTTTAGGTTTAGGTTATAGGTTTAGGATAAGGTTAAATTGTTTTAGGTTATTAGTATAGGTTTAGGTTAGATTATAGGTTTTGGGATTTGAGAATGGGTTCGGGTTTAGGTTATAGGTTCTGGGATTTAAGAATGGATTCGGGTTTAGATTATAAGTTTTGGTTTAGGGATTTGAGTTTAGGTTATAGGTTTAGGTTTAGGTTTAGGTTTTAGGTTTAGGTTTAGGTTTGGGTTTGGGTTTTGGGATTTGTAAATGGGTTCGAGTTTAGGTTACAAGTTTTAGAATTTGAGAATGGGTTCGGGTTTAGGTTACATGTTTTAGGTTTTGGTTTAGGTTATAGGTTTTGGGATTTGAGAATAGGTTCGGGTTAGGTTATAGGTTTTGGTTTTGGTTTAGGTTATAGGTTTTGGGATTTGAGAATGGGTTCGAGTTTAAGTTATAAGTTTTGGTTTGGGTTTAGGTTATAGGTTATAGGTTTAGGTTTAGGTTATAGGTTTAGGATAAGGTTATAGGTTTTGGGATTTGGGAATAGTTTTAGGTTATAAGTATAGGTTTAAGATAAGGTTATAGGTTTTGGGATTTGAGAATGGGTTCGGGTTTAAGTTATAGGGTTTGGTTATGGTTTTGGTTTGGGTTATAGGTTTTTGGATTTGAGAATGGGTTCGGATTTAGGTCTTAGGTTTTGGTTTTGATTATAAGTTTTGGTTTAGGTTATAGGTTAGAGGTTTAGGATAAGGTTTTAGGTTTAGGTTATAGGTTTTAGGTTTAGGATAAGGTTTAAGTTTAGGTTATAGGTTTTTGGATTTGAGAATGAATTCGGGTTTAGGTTATAGGTTTTGGTTTAGGTTATAGGTTTTAGGATTTGAGAATCGGTTCAGGTTTAGGTTATAGGTTTAGGTTTAGGTTATAGGTTTTGGGATTTGAGAATGGGTTCGGGTTTAGGTTATAGGTTTAGGTTTAGGTTTAGGTTATAGGTTTTAGGATTTGAGAATGGGTTCGGGTTTAGTTCATAGGTTTTGGTTTTGGTTTAGGTTTAGGTTATAGGTTTTGGGATTTGAGAATCGGTTCGAGTTTAGGTCATAGGTTTTGGTTTTAGTTTAGGTTATAGGTTTTGGTTTTGGTTTTGGTTTAAGTTATAGGTTTTTGGGTTTGAGAATCGGTTCGAGTTTAGGTTAAGGGTATGGTACCTGCAAATACAAATATAAACATGGCCTGTCCAAATTGTCAGGCTCTTCCAATGCCGTTCATAGGAAATGGACAGCTTCATCATGGTCATAACAGCGGTTCCCACCTTCTAGGGACCCCCGCTCTTCCGGATAGCTCCGACGCATATCCGGGTCCGCTCCATTAATTTCGAGCAAATACATAAACACGGCCTGTCCAAATGGTCAGGCCCTTCCAATGCTGTTCATAGAAAATGGACAGCTTCATCATGGTCATAACAGCGGTTCCCACCTTCCAGGGACCCTCGCTCTTCCGGATAGCTCCTATGCACATCCGGGTCAGCTCCATCAATTCTGAGCAAAAACATAAACACATTCTGTCCAAATGGCCAGACCACTCCAACCATGTGCATTCTTGAGTCAAGAGACGTACCAGATGCTTGAATCTAAAATATGCATTTAAACATAAAATGGCATTATGAATCGCTTCTCAAAACCGCATACTGTTTTCTTTTGAAACTCGTTCATCTCACCTGAAAACCTGTCACATAATAAATAACTATAACCGCAATGATAACTACACATGTGCATTCTTGACAAGAGACTTACCAAGTGTTGTGTCGTGTTATAATGGGGAACATGAAACTTGTTCATCTTGGATTTGAACAATTTCAACCCAGCAGTGAAAACTTTGATAGCGGCGTATTAGATAATCTTCAAAACCCAAAACATTACATAATATGGAAAACTTATATGAATATGCACATATATCCAGAATATATCCAGAATATGCCACAAGTGGAAACCACAACTGGCGTTAAATGTTGGCTGCTAGAAAAAATGCAACAGCAATGTTTCATTTTGTTATAGTGACTTGGATATTTGGCCATGGGGCCAACTATAAACAAGATATCAAAGATGAAAATCATGGAACAGTAAACCATATATACATTTATATATGCCAGAGTACTTGCATAATGAATATTGGTGCATGCCTTATTCATTAGTCACCAAGGAAAAAGTGCAAGATGCCTTCTCTACTTGGGAGGTTTCAATATATGGCAATGAGGTTCTAAAGGTCTATGGTAAATGGAAGAGCCCTTATAGATTTAGTGATGTAAATATAGGCAAAAGTACGACGAAGAGAGCCAGACATTTAAAAAAATCAAAGACACAATTGCTCAACAGTTTTCCTTACCAATTTTGTGCAATCATGTGCTTCAGTAGATAAGCTAGGATCCGGCCCATGATCTTAGGGTTGAGACACATAGTGCCAGTCCAATCAAGTTACAGGTGTCATCATAGTCTTAATAAGAAGTGTTTCAAAATACAAAGAAAGAAATAGCCATTATAAGAGGCATCACTATAAAAATTGAAACCTGCTCAATCTTGATAAACTTGTTTCCACACACCCAAGATCAAGGATTAGTCAGATCATAGCCTAATGATAGTAGTGCTAGCTTCTCATTCCTTCTTGAGCCATTTCATCAAACAATTAGCATGCACGAAATGCAAGAGGGAGATTGTATTATAAATATCAGCTACATCGACACAAAACACTCCTTGTTGAGCCATTTTATCAAATAGTTAGCATGCATGAAATACATGAGGGAGATTGTATTATAAATATCAGCAACATCCACACAAAACACCCCTCTTGAAGTTGTAAACCTTGCAAAAATGGCATTGAAATCTTCCTATCCCCTACTCTTAAGATATTGTCCTTCAAATCTATTATACACAGCACAAAGTTAAGTCATTAGAAGACCATTTCCATATGTAATTGTAAACTAGAAATCAGGTCTGTTAACCAAGTTACACAGGAACGACTAAATCTCCAACCACATTTGAGCAGTCTCACCTCATGGTGAATTTTGAAAGAAGTTATAGCTGAAACTAGAAAGTATAGAAACAGAAATAGATCCCGATTGTAACTTTGCAACTGAAAATGATGGTTAACATTAAGTAGATAAACCAGATGCAACTGATAACTATTATAGTTTCATTCATACAGCCTAGATCACACAATGTTCCTAATATCGAAGCTCTATTCCAAATAAAATCTTTGAAACAATCATTGTAATGACAAAAAGAATAAATAAAATTTATAATAGAATCAAAGGAAATAAGCACTACCAAAGGATAGAGCAAAGGTTGGTGCATTATCAAACTGATTCAATTTAGAGAGCAATTGAATGAATGGGATTGCGGATAGTAAATTGGGAAGATTGGATTGGAAGATTTTAAATTGGGAAGATTGAATACCTGTCCAAATGCAAATATGGAATTATTAAACCCAGCTAAACAGATAGTAAAGAACTGAATTTTTAAGAAAATTCAAACTCTCACAATCTTTAAAATCACAAATGAAACATGTGATAATAGTCTCAAATTGAATGCACAACTTCAAGGTAGCAGCAAGGCTCCATTCAATTGAGTTGTAAAATATATGATTCTTACAAAATTTACAAAAAGAAGAATATTTAAAAAGCAATACTCCATAACAATGAGAAAGTGACAATAAAAATAAGGAAAAGGCAAGCAAAACTCCCATAATGATACTTTCTTTACCTTGAAAATCTGAGAAGGATAATAGACAAGTCTATGAGATTCTTCTCCTCCTGATATATACTAGTCTAAACAAAGAAAACAAGCGTTGCACATGAATGAATTTGTCTCATGACTTGAACTCATTTAACCTAAAGAGCATCCAAGAACCAAGGCCCACAAGTCATATTGTTTTGACATACATCAGGATCTATAATTACATATCAAGTTCAATTGCTAGGTTGTCTCGCTCAATTCCTAGGTTCCTTCGCTCAATTTATATATTGCCTCATTGGATTTCTAGCTTTCCTCGCACAATTCGTAGGCTGTCTCGCTCAATTCATATATTTTTTCAGATCATTTTATGGTATGAGACCAAAAATGAGATATATCCAGTTCTCAAGTGTACCACATTACAGGAAATAGTGTTGAATGAGCATCAGCCATTAGAAACCTTAGGGGGCCCACTGTGATGTTTGTGAGAAATCCTCCTCATCTAAGTTCATTCATAGGGTCAAAAAGACCTGGATGAAGAGGAAAAAAATTTCATAATGATCCAAAACTTCTGTAACCCCTAAAAGGGTTTCAATGGTAGACGTTCAATTTTCCATTGCCTTTTACAGTCTGGTCCACTTGATAGTTAGATCTATCTTATTTTTCGTCTCAAGCCTTAATATGAGCTCGTAAAATATATGGACGGTTTGGATATAACACATACATCATGATGGGACCTACAAAAGTAACATAGCAAAAAAAAAAAAAAAAAAAATTTCAGTTTGCCTCACTCAATTTCCAGTTTGCCCCACTCAATTTCCAGTTTACCCCGCTCAATTTCCAGTTTGCCCTGTTCAATTTCCAGTTTTCCCCGCTCAATTTCTAGTTTGTCCCGCTCAATTTTCAGTTTGCCCCGCTCAATTTCTAGTTTGCCCTGCTCAATTTTCAGTTTGTCCACCTTAATTTCTAGTTTGCCCCGCTTAATTTTCAGTTTGCCCTGCTCAATTTTCATTTTGCTCCGCTCAATTTCCAATTTACCCGCTCAATTGGAAATTGAGCGGGGCAAACTGGAAATTGAGCGGGGTAAACTGGAAATTGAGCGGGGCAAACTAGAAACTGAACGGGGTAAACTGGAAATTGAACGGGACAAACATGAAATTGACCTAAACCTATAACCTAAACTAAAACCAAAACTTATGACCTAACCCGAACCCATTCTCAAATCCCAAAACCTATAACATAAACCTAAACCTAAACCTTATCTTAAACTTATAACCTATAACCTAAACCAAAACCAAAACCTATAACCTAAACCTGAACCCATTCTCGAATACCAAAACCTATAACCTATCCCTAAACCTTAACCTATAACCTAACCTAAACATATACTTATAACTTAAAATTATTCCCAAATCCCAAAACCTATAACCTAAACCTAACCTTTTCCTAAACCTATAACCTAAACTCAATTTCCTAAAGTGAAACCTACACCTAATTCTAATCTCAACTCCCTAACATAAATGTAAACCTAAACTTAAAAACCCAAACTTAAATCCAATCCCGAACCTGAATCCGATTTCCTAAACCTAAACCATAACCCATTCTCAAATCCAAAAACTTATAACCTAAACCAAAACTAAAACCAAAACCTATAACCAAAACCGGAACCCATTCTCAAATCCCAAAACCTATAACCTAAACCCGAACCCATTGTCAAATTCAAAAACCTATAACCTAAACTGAAACCTATAACCTAAACCTGAACCCATTCTCAAATCCAAAAACCTATAACCTTAACCTAAACCTATAACGTATAACCTAAATCAAAATCAAAACCAAAACCTACAACCTACCCATTCTCAAATTCAAAAATTATATCGATGCAATTATAGTTACGTTTATAATCCGTAGCTAAAGTGTATCAAAAATTGTTATCCCTAAACCTAAACTTAAACCCTAAACCTAAATTTTCAAATCCCTAAACCTAAACTTACACCCTAAACCTAAATTTTCAATTTGCCCCGCTTAATTTTCAGTTTGCCCCGCTCAATTTTCAGTTTGCCCCGCTCATATATGGACGGTTTGGATATAAGACATACATCATGATGGGACCTACAAAAGCAAAAAATATATATTTCAGTGGCAAACTAGAAATTGAGCGGGGCAAACTGAATTTATTTATTTATTTTCTATGTTGCTTTTGTGCGAGGAAAGCTAGAAATCCATTGAGGCAATATATAAATTGAACGAAGGAACCTAGGAATTGAGTGAGGCAACCTAGAAATTGAGCGAGGGAACCTAGAAATTGAGCGAGGCAACCTAGGAATTGAGTGAGGTAACGTAGGAATTGAGATAGGAATCCTAGGATTTGAGCAAGGGAAGCTAGAAATTAAGCGAGGCAACCTAGGATTTGAGCAATGTAACCTAAGATTTGAGCGAGGAAAGCTATAAATTGAGCGAGGGAACCTAGAAATTGAGCGAGGCAACCTAGGAATTGAGTGAGGCAATGTAGGAATTCAACAAGGTAACCTAGGAATTGAGCGAGAGAAGCTAGAAATTGAGCGAGGCAACCTAGCATTTGAGCAAGGCAACCTAGGATTTGAGCGAGGAAAGCTAGAAATTGAGCGAGGAAACCTAGAAATTGAGTGAGGCAACCTAGGAATTAAGCGAGGTAACCTAGGAATTGAGCGAGGAATCCTAGGATTTTAGCGAGGGAAGCTAGAAATTGAGCAAGGGAACCTAGGATTTGAGCGATGCGACCTAGAAATTGAGCGAGGCAACATAGGGATTGAGCGAAAGAAACTAGGAATTAAGCGAGGTAACGTAAAAATTTAGAAAGGAATTCTAGTTATTGAGCAAGGGAACTAAGAAATTCAGTATGGCAACCTAGGATTTGAGCGAGGCGAGGGAAGCTACAAATTGTGCGAAGGAACCTAGAAATTGAGCGAGGTAACCTACGAATTGAGCGAAGAAGCTAGAAATTGAGCGAGGCAACCTAGGATTTGAGCGAGGGAACATCGAAATTGGAGCGAGACAACTTAGGAATTGAGCGAGGGAAGCTAGAAATTGAGTGAAGAAAGGCAAGCGAGGCGACGTAGAAATTAGAGCGATGATTGAGCAAGAGAACCTAGAAATTGAGCAAGGGAATATAGGAATTGAGCAAGGCAACGAAAAAATTCAACGAGGCAACCGAGAAATTGAATAAGGGAAACATCAATTTGAGCGAGGCAAGCTTGAAATTGGGTGAGGCTAACATGAATTGGAATGAACTTTAAATGTAATTGACCTAGCCTAACAATTTGCTTTGTTGAATTTGACCGATCAGTTAATGAAATTGACTGAGATTTACATGAAATTCTCTTCGGTGAATTTAATCGAGCAATTAATGAAATTGACCGAGCGGTTCATAAAATTTTCAGTACGCACTTATAGTGTTGAGTTAACTAAGTTGGGCACACCCAGATCCATAGCTCAATTGGCAGACTGAGTAGAGGTATCAATTCCTAGCGGGGGTGGCTAACATGGAGTGTGTGTATTGACAAGGGTGTGTATTAACAAGCTAACCTAAAAAAACTTTTTTAAAAAAATTAATAGTAAAATATTAAAAAAATTAAAAAATTAAAAATATTGAGTTAGGCCCACCTTGAATGTATGTGGACTATCCATGACGTTCATCCATTTTTTCATCTAAAACAAGGGTTTCAGCCCAAAATGGTGGCATATTGAAATATCAAGTGGATCACACCACAAGAAACAGTGTTTCCACCGTGAAAACCTTTTTATGCCCCTACAATGATGTTTTACTTGTAATTCATCATGTCCATAGGATGATTTTCGCATGGATGAACCAAAAACCAAGATGGGAGCTTCATTTGGCATTTCAATGGCCCACAAAAAATTTACGCCGTTTAGGTAAGTGTATATCATACCTGTCATGCGTACTGTCTTCTGTGGAGGGAACATTTTCAGGAAAAACAAGATAATGTTGATGAATAGAGAGGGTGGGATTAGGGGTGTACATCGAGTCAAACCGAGTCGAGTTGGCCTCAGCTCGACTCGGCTCGAACAATGGTTAACCTCAGCTTGAACTCGGCTCATCTCGGTCCTCGGGCCTGATTGGCCAGCTCAGCTCAGTTCAATTAGCAGCTCGGGCTGAGTTCGAGCTAAGATCGAACCGAGTTTGCTATTGAGGCATTTCCACAAATACCTTAATTGCAACTTCAAAATCCCACTATTTTACCTACAAAGGCAATGATTTTATAGGTATTTTCTCAAACACCTTCTGAATAATAATAATAATAAAGAAAAAAAAAAGTATTTGTTCCATGTACATCCCTTCCTTTCCACCTTGCCACTAGCCAAACCTTCATTGCCACCAGCCACATGTCGTTCAGTCATTTGATCAAACAATTGGTAATCAACATTAATGACAAATTAACCAAGTCACCGAACTAGTTCGATCCAAGTTTGATTCAAGCTAGATTTGATCCGAGTCGAGTTGAGCTGGCCTGCTCGAACTCATTTTTGAGCTCAAAAAATCAATTCAGCCTTGCTTGAACTCAACACCGAACTGAATCGAGCTTTTTTTCAGATTGAGTAGAGCGAGCTAACCGAGCTAGCTCGATTCGTGTACACCCCAAGGTGGGATCCAGCTAGAGCGTGGTGCGATCCAAGCAACAGATGTAGCGGTGGAGTTTTCGTCATTTTTTTTAAAAAAAAAATGGAGCGAGAGAAGGGAGGGAGAGGAAAAGCAACGGCAGTAAAAAGGAGGGGTAGTTTCGTCCTCAAAGTCGCTGTCCGCACGTGCTAGTCCAAGTTGTAACTTAAGTTTGTACTCCGCGATAAAAACCGCTGGGTAAAAGGTTTTGTCTACAGTGGTCATTTTCTCCTATTTTTTTTTTCCTTCATCCAAGTCTTTATGGCCTAATTAATGGGTTAGATGTCAAATAACCATTACAGTGGGGCTAGGAGGTTTTTAATGGTGGACGTTCAATCACAACTTTTTTTCCCATGATGTGGTCCACTTAGAATTATATATACTTAATTTTTTGGACTAAGCCCTAAAATTATGTTTCAAAACGGTTGGATGGTGTTGATTTAAGGCACATACATCACTGTGAGCCCCACAGTCAGGGTCCACTCACGTCGGTGGATCCGACGTCTCACCTAATCCGCTCCCTACTGTACATTGCCCCATGTGGAAATCACATTTCAGGGAAGTGGATTGGCTGGTGTACCACACACACCAATATGGCTGGTGTGGGTGCGCGTCCTCCGAAGACCGGGAACGGATTGGCTACTCCCCCTGCCATCAGCCAATGGCTGATGGTCGGTGTTATGTGGGCGCCACCACGTTGTATATATTTCATCCGTACTGTCCATCTATTTTTTCAGATCATTTCATAGTATTAGACCAAAAATGAGTTATATCCCAATCTCAAGTGCACCACATTACAGGAAACATTGTCGAATGAGCGTGGACTAGTTAAAACCTTCTGGGGCATACAAGTTTTGGATCAAGCTGTTTTTTTGTTTTTTCCCTTCATCTGGGCATGTATGACCTAATAAACAGATTGGATATCAAAGAAACAATAAAGTGGGCCTTAGGAGGATTTTAATGGTGGATATCCAATCACCGTTGTTTTCCTATAGTGTGGTCCAACTGAGATTTACATCCATCTCGTTTTTTTAATTAAGCCTAAAATGATCTGTAAAAATGGATGAACGGAATGGATGAAAGACATACATCATTTTGGGGCCCACAGATCACCGAACATCAGGAAGTAGCCAATCCGTTTCCACGAAGACGAGCGCTCACACTCCTCGAGCACCCTAGTTGTACGAACGGTTCAAAAGGGATCAAACTTACATGGGCCACAAAATGATGTACTATAATATCCACCCCGTTCATCCATTTGGAGAGATCATTTTAGTTTATGAGCCCAAAAATAATTCATATCCAAGGTTCAAATGGACCACACCACAAATAGAAGTGGGACAATAATTCTTACCGTTAAAATGTTTGTAGGGCCCACTATAACGTCTATTATCCATCCAATCTGTTCATAAGGTCACACACACCTGGTTGAAGAGGAAAAAAATATCATATTGATCCAAAACTTCTGTGACCCCAAAATGATTTCAATGGTAGACGTTCAATCCCCCACTATGTTTTTAAGTGTGGTCCACTTGATATTTGGATCTGTCTTATTTTACTGTTCAAGACTTACGACGAGATATCCAAATGTACTGACGGTTTGGATATAACACATACCTTATAATGGGACCCACCGAACTTGGTGACGTCAACACACAGCCATATTGGTGGTGTGTGGCACACCAGCCAATCCGCTTCCAGAGGGCGTGCGTATCGGACGCAGTTCGGCTAGTTACGCTCCCACCGGCCAGGTGGTAAGTGGTCGGTGCTATGTGGATCCACCATGATGGATGTGTTTTATCTACATTGTCCATCCATTTTGAAACATAATTTTAGGACTTAGTCCCAAAAATGAAGTATATATAAATCTAAGTGGGCCACATCATGGAAAAAAAAGTTGTGATTGAACGTCCACCATTAAAAACCTCATAGCCCCACTGTAATGGTTATTTGACATCTAACCCGCTGATTAGGTCATAAAGACTTGGATGAACGTCACTAAGCCCTAAAATTATGTTTTGAAAGCCCATTTCAGGGCATGATCTAAGAAATGAAGCAGATTCAAATCTTATGTGAACATTGCCACAAGAAACAGTAGTGATTGAATCCCCACCATTAAAAACTTCACAGGGCCTCCGGAATTTTTATTTTCCATCCACCCGGTTGATAAGGTCACAACGATCTGAATGAATGAAGATACCATACAAATATCAGCTTGATCCAAAGCTTACCCATAAGAAACTTTTAATAGTAGATTACCCCTGTTTCCCGTATTACGGTCCACCTAAATTTGGATCTGCTTCATTTTTTGAATCACGTCCTAAAATGAGCTTTCAATACTGATGGACGGCGTGGATATAGTCACATACATCACAGTGAGCCCCAAGGTCAAGGGGTCTCACCTAATCCGCTCCCTGTACAATCATGTAAATTCGCTTGTTGTGGCTAACCAACGGCTGGAATTTAATTGTGCTGTACATCTAATGGACGGGTGGATGGAACTGCCTACATAGACTATTTAATTACAATACAATTCAGATTATATTATCAGTATCCTGGACCATTTAACGACAATACGATTTGCTCTGAAAATAGGTGGACCCACCACATCAAGGTGGGTCCACCAATTATGATTCGTCCACCCCAATTATAACCTTCTAGACCATGTGGGGTTCTCAAGGCATGAGCTGGGGCTTACGTGTAAGGTGTTTTAAGCCCCTAATTGTAGCCTAGAAGCAATTTTATAACCTGATTGTAGCCTCTAATGAAGATCCTGGCATGTGCAGTCCATAAATGATAATATCACTACGATCCAATCTGATTTAAAATATGTTATAATTAGTTCAGTGGTCAATTTAACTCGCACGATGTAGGGTTGAATAAATACATTGAAATGGATAGCTTTTGTACTCTTTGAAATATGAAATTTTATTCGAACTATAAAATCAAGTGATTTTATTTTGTGGGCCACATGAAGCTTAAAATTGCTTTGGTTGTAACCCATGTGTATATTTTTCAATGAATTTATTATAATGATTATTTAACTTACCACTCGTATATGTTATTTTGAGATATTAAAATTTTTTTTTTTTTCTAATTCATTATTTTGTCCCACATGCAAAAACCGGCATCCATTTTCTCTCAAAAGTCATACACCTTAATCAAGGGATGGCTGTTGTCCTAGTTACATTATCTCACCATAACTCGTTAGCTCATTGCATGTCCTAAAATGATGACCCGTACGTAGCATTTCAGCGCAGGAACTTCTTACGGAAGGCTTTCACGGTAAACCTGCATCCACTCGGCTCTTCCCTCCTCTAACAAGTATCCGACAAATGATGTGATGCCATGCTGGGGATAACACCTTTGCCAGCGGAGAGTGGATTAAGCGAGACCCTGGATCCACCTAGGTGGGAGGGACCCTTGACTCTGGGGCCCACAGTAATGTATGTGACTACATCCACACCATCCATCAATATTGAAAGCTCATTTTATTACATGTCCCAAAAAACGAAGCAATTCCAAATACCAAATGGATAATAGTACAAGAAACAATGGTGATTGACCATTAAATACTTCTTGTGGACCACGGAAGCTTTTGGATAAAGATGATATTTATGTGGTCTCTTCATCTAGGTGTTTGTAACCTTATTAATAGGTTGGATGGCAAATAAACATTCCACTGGAATCCATGAAGTTTTTAATGGTGAGGTTTTCATCATGTCTGTTTCCTGTGGTGCGGTCCACCTAAGATATGAGTCAGTTTCATTTTTGGGACAAAACTCTAAAATGAGCTTTTAAAATGGTTAGACTATGTCAATTTAAGGTACATACATAACTGTGAGCCTCACAGTCAAGGGTCTCACCCACCTTAGTGGATTCAGGGTCTCATATAATCTGCTCCTTTATAGAGCCGAGTGATGATGTGACTACATCCATGCCATGCATACATATTGAAACTCATTTTAGGACAGGATCCAAAAACAGTTCCAAATATTAGACACACAATCATACAAGAAACAGTGGTGATTGACTATTAAAAACTTCTTGTGGACCTCAGAAGCTTTGGATTAAGATGATACTTGTGTGATTTCTTTGTTTAGGTGTTTGTGACTTTCATAGGTTGGATTGAAAATAAACGTTGCCGTGGAATCCATGAAGTTTTTAATGAGTGAGGCTTCGATCACAATTATTCCTTAAAATAGGAGTCAACTTTGTTTTTGGGAACGTGCCCTAAAATAAGCTCTTCAAAATGGTACGACGGTTCAAGGTACATACATCACCGTGAGCTCCATAGTCGGGGTCCCACCGACCTTGGTTCCCAGATCTTCCAAGGTAGGGTGGGACCCCTGATTGTGGGGCCCACAATATTACCTCAACAACACTTAATATGCTCCATGGATGGGACTTGTATCATGTTGCGTAGAAAACGAGCTTAATAGCTATTACCCGGGTGTCAACTTTGCTTTGTGGGTGTTATCCTTGCTGTGTGGGGACACCTTAGATGAATTTGTTTTATATCCCTTACGTCCATCCATTTTTTCAGCTCATTTAAGGAGAGTATCTAAAAAATTGAGAGATCCAAATCTCTAGTAGACCACATCACTAGAAAAAGTGGTGAATGATTTATTCAAAGATTTCTTTAGGCTACAAAAATTTTAAAACAAAAAAGTGATGAATTACTATTAAAAGCTTTTTATATGTAACAAAATTTTTAGATCAAGTTAATCTTTATATTTCCTTTCATATAATTTTGTTTGACCTGATCAACAGGTTGGATAGACAATAAACATTTTGAATCTACTTATAGTAGGCGTAGGAAAGTTTTTAATGGTAAGTGTTCTATCATCAATATTTCTTTTGGTGTGGTCTACTTGGGATTTGGATATGCTTAATTTTTTGACTGTCTCCTAAAATGGGCTGTACAAAATGATGGACAAAGTAGATATACAACATATGATTAAAGTGGGCCCAACAGTAACTGTAACATCCACTAAGCTTTTACCCAGGCTTCGCCTAATCCGCGGTCGTGTAGAACATGGTAGAACTTAAATCATAACGTGTTTAAGTAAGCCCCACCATGTTGTATGCATTATATATAGTAAGTATATTTTATGAGTTCATTTCAAGACATGAATTTAAAAATGGGGAAGATACAAACTACAAGTGGACCACACCACATAGAGCAGCGGAGTAGAACGTCTAATTGAAAACTTCCTGAGGCCACGGAAGCATTGGAGCATGCTGATGTTTGTGTTTTCTCTTTATCCAGGTCTATGTGACCTTATAAACAGGTTGGATGGAAAATGAACTTCATGTAGACCCTACCAAGGTTTCAACGGTGGAGTATTATTGTTACCGCTGTATTTTGTGGTTTGGTCCACTTGAGCTTTAGATATACCTTTTTAAAAAAGAATAAATAATAAAAAATCATACTTTAAAGGGCATTTTCTGATTTTATGCTTCACTTTTAAGTCACTGTCTTTTTTGTGCCTCTCGAAACTTACTTTACCAAAATATTATCCTGTTGTACAAGTGCATTTTAACCAGATGAAATGTTCCCGCTTTATCAGAAATATAATTTCTAAAAGTTGTTATTCCCTTCATACGGTTTAACTCCAACAGTAAAACCTCTATTTTCTGATTTTTTTTCTACTCTTTAGAATTGTCCACCCTACCACTAAATTCTTGTTTTCTTTTCTCATCTTGGTACGAGAATACTTTACCACAAAAAACCTATTTCATGAAATTTTCTAATTTCTTTCTATTTCTTATTTTAGTCAAGAATACACTTGTCACATACGTCATTTTTAAGTTTCGTCAACCCAATATATGACGAAAATGGTACCTCCATTAAAGAAGCTATGAATGACAGGTATATTTCAAAGATTTGACTTCATTATGTGGACCCCACCATATTTTATATAATATATCCGCACCGTCCATAATCCAACTATTTTATTTAAACATTTTAGGGCATGAGCCGAAAAATGAGGCAAATTCAATGCTCATGGCCCACATCGAGGCTTTTTTTTTAATCAAAGAACAAAGACCGAAGTGAAATTGAACGAAGACCGAGTGAAATAGACCGAGGACTAACTAAAATTGACCTCGAATTGAGTTAAAATGACCGCGAACTAAGTTAGAATGACCACAAACTGAGTTAAAATGACCGTGAACTGAGTTAAAATGACCGCGAACTAAGTTAATTAACCGCGAACTGAGTTAAATTGACAGCAAACTGAGTTAAATTGATCACGAACTAAGTGAAATTGACCGATTACTGCTTAAAATTGATATCTTGACCAAGAACTATGTGAATTTGACCGAAAAACTGAGTCAAATTGACCAATAATTGCTTGAAATTGACATTGTGTTGACTAAGAACTTGCGAAAATTGACCGATAACTACTTGAGTAAGTTCTCGGTCAATTTCACTCAGTTCACAGTCAATTTTAGTCTTTTATTGTTCAATTTCACTAAGTTTGCGGTAAATTTCACTTAGTTATCGTCCAATTTCACTAACTTAAGCGAGTTCTTGGTCAATTTCACTTAGTTATTTGTCAATTTCATTCACTTTGCAATCAATTTCACTAAGTTCATGGTTAATTTAACTTAGTTCAAGATATCAATTTCAAGTAGTTATTAGTCAATTTCACTTAGTCTCCAATTAATTTCACTTAGTCCATAGTCAATTTCACTCAGTTCGTGGTCAATCTTAATCAGTTCGTACCAATTTCACTCAGTTCGCGGTCAATTTCACAATGTTCTCAGGCAAATATGCAACATTTAACTTGGGAAATCGATCGAGAACTGAGTGAAAGAGGCCGTAAACTTGTTGAAATTCACTTATAAGTCAGGCATTTTGACTTGAAATTCGCCAAAATTAACCATTGACTGACACTATACTTTATGATTTTTTACCACAACAAGTCAACTTTCACACTATGCTTCATTAAATATTGAATGTTATTAATGATATATTTTTCAATTCATCTTTGTAGTTGGCAAGTCAAATTGACCGATAACTACTTGAAATTGACAACATGTTGACTGAGAACTTGTGGAAATTGATCAACAACTTCATGAAATTGACTGAGAAATGAGTGAAAGTGGCTGAGAATTGAGTGAAATTGTCTGGTCGATTTCCGCAAGTTCTCAGTCAATTTCGTGAAGTTGTTGGTTAATGTCACTCATTTCTCGGTCAATTTCCACAACTTCTCGGTCAATTGCACTCACTTCGCGGTCAATTTCAGTTAGTTCGCGGTCAATCTCACTCAGTTCACGACCAATTTCACTCAGGTCATTGTCAATTTCACGATGTTCTCGAGCAAATATACAACATATAACTCGGAAAATTGACTGAGAACTGAGTGAAATAGGTGGTAAACTTGTTGAAATTCACCTATAAGTCGGGCATTTTAACTTGGAATTCACCAAAATTGACCGCTGACTATCATTATACTTTATGATTTTTCACCACAGCAAGTCAGCTTTCACACTATGCTCCATTAAATATTGAATGTTATTGTTGATATATTTTTCAATTCATCCTTATAGATGACGAGTCCTCGCGTAAGGGATTTGATGTTGGAGTCCCGAACCTGTCCTACAGATGTTCATTAACATGGTGGTTTGATACCGTGAAGAGTAGTTTGGAGAAGAACGATAGTAAATTAAATATTTTTAGGCAGTCCCCATTCTTTTTTTACTACACATTTCATCATTTAGGTTTAAAGGAACTTTCTTTCACCTACTTTTTGAGAGATATAGAGGTGATCTTGTTTTCGAGATACGGGGAAAAAGTTTAAAATTTACGAAGATGGACTTCACCCTAAAACAGGGCTGAAGACTGGAGACCTCCGTATACCCAAAATTCATCATACCAAGAAGTCAATAAGAGAGAATTACTTTAAAGAATATCTTATCTTAAAGAAATATGTATAAGAGATGTTCAATAAAATAGTTGACAATGATAAGCATGAAGATGTCGTGAAGGTAGCCGTAATATTATGCGTAGAGTAGTTTGTTAGGAGAACCGACACGAAAATTATGTGCAACACGGAGTACATTGACCTAGTGGACTCGTCGGAAGACTTCAATAGATATCCTTGGGGTAGTTTGGCCTTCCAGACAATGGTCGAAGGGGTTGAAAGTTCCGCGATGGCATCACATGGGTTTTACTACAATGTCAATGGCTGCATCTTTCCTCTACTAGTAAAGATTTTTTCCTTTTTTATTTGAATTTAGAGTTTATGCTAAACTATAGTTTTTTAAGCCCATTTTACTATTTCCCTGTAACAGATATGAGTCGTAGAGAGAGTATCGAACCTTAGAGAATGTGTCATCACTACACTAAAATCGTGAATTTACGACGGATTTTATGACAGACTTAGTCCGTCGGAAAAATCACTTGGTTTAACGACGGATTTAATCTGTTGCTAACGGAAAAAGTCCGTCGCCAATCCCATCTTTCTCAAAAATCCGTCGTCTAAACACTACTAAAAAAAGGGGCAAAGGATTCAGACCACATTGCTTTTTTGCTATGGATATAAACCTTAGCTACACTTGCTACAGTTTTAATCTGTAGCTAAAAAGTTGATACACCATTAATAATAAATAGTGTTGTAAGGGGCTCTATGAGGCCTAAAAAAAAGTATATGTTATATCTAAGCCGTCTATATATTTTTAAATATTACTTTAGATGTTGAAAAAAATAATCAGCTAGATCGAAGGCTCAAGTGGACCACACGGTAGGAAACATTGATATTAAATTACAGTTGCTTCTTATGGTGTGGTCCAATTGGGTATTAGATATATCTGAAATTTAGTTTCCTAAAGTAAAATAATTTATTAAAATTATAGAAAGGAATGGATTAACTAAATACATCATGGTGGGCCCCACGGAATCCCTAATCAGTCCGTCCGTCTGAAGCGCCCCAATTTTTGGGCGCGCGCTTAAAAAGAGTCACGCCCAAACACTCTCATGCACTTTCACTCCCTGTCTCTCTCTCGCGCACTCTCCCTGTCTCTCTCTCGCGCACTCTCCCTGTCTCTCTCTCTCTCTCTCCCTGTCTCTCTCTCTCGCACTCTCTCCCCCTGTCTCTCTCTCTCTCGCGCAATCTCTCCCCCTATCGTTGCTTTGTTCCACTGCAACCCAGCTGCCCTACAATGGCATTGTAACGGTGCTTCGACCACACCTCATTGGCATACAAATCCAACGGATTAGGGTTTCCACTTCTGGAAGGTGATATTCTTTTGATCTTCTCAGCTTTAATATATTCATGATTGTTTAATAGTGCTAAATTCATGAAACGAAATTCTCTTTCTTTTTCATTTTCATGATTTCTTCTTTGAAGTTCGATGAGTCGATTATTTTGATATTGATATTGCTCACCAAGTGTTTGATGAAATGACTCAACGAAGTGTCGACTAGTGGCAAGGAAGGTATGCACACCAAACAAATACCATTTTGATGTACGCTAACTGTTTGATGAAATGGCATGCCATCTGTTTGTTGAAATGGCTGGATAAGATTTTTGTAGGGCTGAAATGGCATGCTATCTTGTGGTGCTATCTTGTTGAAATGGCATGCTATCTTGTGGTGCTAAACCATTTTTTATGCTTCTCTAGCCTCCAATCCAGTTATAAGTTTTAGCCTTCATTTTGAAAGTGGTAAACTTGTTCCCTGAAGTTGGTTGGTTTTAGGTGTTTTGTTACTTTTGAAATATTTAGAATACAGGTGCCTATCTTTTCGATGGAATATGGAACATAAAAATACTTTTTTAAAAAATCATAAATATTCGTGTTGTTTCTTTGGAAAACTATTGTTACTTGCATTAGTGATGTTTGTAAGAAATCTATCTTTATCCATTTGCTTTTAAAATTATTTTAAAACATCGACAAAAAAATAATGTAAATCTAAAACTCCAGTGGGCAGTCCAACAAACGATTAAACATCCACTATTCAAACATTCATGTGATCATATAAATTTCAGATTGAAGCTTCACACTTCAGATTCAGGCTTTAGACTTCAGCTTTAACAAACGGGGCTTAACTTTTGTGTTTTTTATTCTTCCTTGTAGAAATGACCTCATGAACCGAATGGATGGCATATAAACATAATGGTAGACCTAAGGAGGTTTCAACCATAGGCATTTACCTACACACATTTTCACATTGTGCAGCTCACTTAAGTTTTGGATTTGTTTTATTTTTGAGTCCATGTCTTAAAATGACATGGAAGAACGGATGGATGATGGAATGCCAACAAATATAATATTAGAGCTTGCCTAGCTTTCTATTGTAGGAAGTTTTTTGGCCTGGGCTGTGAGGCCAATAGAGATGTTTGTGACAAATAGACTGAGTCCAGCTGTTTTGAAGGACAATAACAAGGCAGGATTTTAAAAATCAGACAGATCCCAGAGTCATGTGGGCCATACCACCCGAAACAGTGAGGATTGAAGGCTCGACCATGATAGAAGTTTTGCATCGAGATGATATTTGCTCCTATAGTTTATCTTATCTGAGTGGTAATAATTCTATTAATGGTTTGGATGACATAAAAACATTATGGCCAGCTCTAGGAAAGTTTAACCGTGGACGTTGTTATTTCCACTGTTTTGTTGGTGTGGCCCACCTGAGTTATGAGTTTTGGGTCTGTCTAATTTTCAGAATCCTTCCCTTTATTATAGTCTTTTAAAACAGATGGATGGAGTAGATTTTCCATGGACATATCTGTGGACCCCACACAGCCCTAGGCACAAAGATACCTTTGTTCCCAAGGCACATGCAAGTCACCCCAGGTGGTGATCTCCTTAGGCATGGATCAGTTAGCACCTCCACTGGCATCGTGCAGCACCCAAACTGCAATTGACTAGCACCAAGCTAGACATGACAATCCTAGTATATTGTCATTTTTTCTATTCATTATCTGTAATGCTCACCGTTGTGTGTTTTTTTATCCACATCATTTATCCATTTTTCCTAATCATATTTGGGCGTGAGACCAAAAGGGAGGTAGAGTGGAGGCTATCATTTATCCATTTTTCCTAATCATATTCGGGCATGAGACCAAAAGGGAGGTAGAGTGGAGGCTTGAATATACTGTACTATATGACTGACAATGATACATACTGTTGAAACATTTCCTTATATTTGTATCATAAAAGCTTAATAATTACCTAGGTCCTTAGTTTGAAATGAATGCAATTACTTAGTGTAAAACCTAATGTTATTTTGTTATGGAAACTCTATGGAGCCCATAATGATGTATGCCTTGTATCCACTTTATCTATTCATTTTTTCAGATAATGTTAACACATGAGCTTTAAAATGAGGCAAAGCCAAAGCTCAAGTATATTGCACCCAAAAAAAAGAAAAAAAGAAAAAAAGAAAAAAAAAAAACCATGGTCTCAATGGTGGCATTGATATTCTCATTGCTTCCTATGATGTAGTCCACTTGATCTTTTGAATCAAGCTTTGTGCTCAGAAGGTTAGTTGGGTAGTTGGGGGAGAAAATGAGAAATTTTGGCAATTTTTCAAACAAAATTGGTTGATTGAACGAAATGTTCTGTTCTAGCAAAATGGTTAGCTTGGTTTAATTCAGCCCATTTCTCCTTGATCCACAGGAGTATGCCTTACAATGCCTTGGGCTACTAGAATGAAGATTGCATTGGGTGCAGCAAAAGGGCTTGCCTTTCTTCATGGAGCAGAAAGGCCAATAATCTATCGTGACTTCAAGACATCAAACATCTTGCTGGATTTAGTGAGTATCTCTGCTATTGTACATTTCATTTATGACACTTCAGAAATTCTAGACCTTTTCTATTTGGGAAATACTTTGATAGTCTGGCAGTGTGATGGGTGATACACAGATACTTAGAAATTTCTAAGAAACTGCACTCGTTGTGTGTAAGTAATTTGAACCAAACTGACCAAATTAACCATTTTAGACGTACCATTTTTTGGTGTTCCACTTTTTGCTAGCATGTGTATTAGTCCATATTAATAGATTATTAACATGACTATTACAAGGAATAGGACACCATTTCCTGGAAGGGAAATTTATAGTCTGTTATGGTCTTATATGAACCCTGGCAAAACTCATGACCTCTAGCATGCTCATGCACACACAAAAAAGAAAAAAAAAAAGTTTGGCAACCCGAGCTCTTAACTATTGGGTGTTGTTATAATGCACTATTAATTTGGCAGAAGATTCTGAATTTCTGTATTCTCTATATTATTTTTTCTTCATAATTTCACGGATAGATGGCAGCCAGGAAATGCATTCCAAGCATTTGCATTTGTGATGCCAGATTCCATCATATGAACTCAATTATTGCATAGGAAAAGAGAAACAACCAATGGAATCTATCTCAGTTGGTTAGCATACCAAAAGTTTACCTTGTAATGCTAATTAGCTTCATGTTGCTTTTCTTGGAGTTTGTAAACCTGTAGCTTATTACATCGAGGATAAGTCAGGAGAATCATCAGGTTTGAATCTTTGGTAAGTAGTCAGTTCCTAATCATGAGACCATGCACTTTTGAGATGTCTTCTTTCCCAAGTTAAGAAGTTATGTTGTTGGCAGTGGTTAATGAACGGTTTTTTTTTTTTTTTTTGGTTCTATGGATAATACTTTTGAGATTCTTTCCACAGTTAATATTTTTGACAATAACAAATAATCACACATGCCTCAGGTAATAATTTTGAGGTTAAAGTGGACTTGTACCAGTTCATTTGTTTCCTTTTATAGGGATATTTTATCTTCTTGCAAGATTTAATGCTTTTTTTTTTTTTTTGGTTTTCGTTCTGAATGGTACATCACATGATTGCTTTTGCTCACTTAGTGTTTCCATTGTTTTGTTTGTCCCTGCTCCCTATATTTAATTGTCCTCAAATGCTTTATAATTATACTTTTTGATGCTTTAATTAGTTTAAACTGATTTATGAGATCTTTGTTCCTCTAACAGAACCGACCTACCGAGCTGATTGCAAAGTTTCTGGATGAGAAGCTTCATGCTAATAACAAGGGTACATCTGAAGAGGAGTTGGAGGGTACACTTGATAAAGTTTTGGTATTGTTCAGATTTATACAAGTAAGCTACTGGGGTCCTTGTTTTCTTAGCTATTCCCTCAGGGCTTTTCATGTGCTATTACTTTTGGTCCTTAATTTCAATGATTGTCATCAGATATTGTTATATGCTGATAGGTGTCATACTTCTTTTCCTCCTATAATTCAGGGTAAAGATGTGTTTGAAGGATTTTACAAGAAGGATCTTGCGAAGAGATTAGTGTTGGGAAAGAGTGCATCTATTGATGCTGAGAAGTCGATGATTTCTAAGGTAAACACTGGGATTAGTTAAACAATTGATTATTTATTTTTATTAGGTGTTTGATTGAACATTCATCATCTGCTGATCATATTTTATTTGCAATTTCCCGTCATTATTTCCAGCTTAAGACGGAATGTGGGAGCCAGTTTACAAATAAGCTTGAAGGAATGTTCAAGGTGCGTAATTTTTTTATTCCTTTTTTGAGTAGTGATAAATTTTATTAAAGAAAGAGGCAAAGGCCTCCCAAAAATTACAAAGCAGCCCAAGAGGAGGATGGCAAAGGACAATCAACAACAACATTTAAATTTGATGCCTATTCCACTACATCCAATTTGGCCCTCCTGGAATATCCGAAACCTTCTTTCTCCGATTGCAAAAACACCTGCTGATTCTCTCGCCCCATATTGCCTGAGTGTCGGCCAAAATGGCTACTCCAAAGTTGCCTACCTCCTTTGCCATTACCACCCTTGTGCCAAACAATGAAGAGGTTCTCAATTGAACCTGGCATGACCCAAAATGTGCTGAAGATCGACAAGAACCTAGAGCACAAATCGCTAGCAAACGGGCAAGGAATAAAAAGATGGTTAATTGTCTCCTTGTTTTGCATGCATAAAATGCAAACGCTGGTTATCATCATCTTCCTCTTCCAGAGGTTATCAATAGTGAGTACCTTATTCCTTCCCACCAACCATGCCACATGGCAACGTTAAGGGGAGCCCCATAGTGCCAAGCAAAGGAAGTGTGAAAGCAACCTAAAGGAGCACCAATGATTGACCTGTAGAAAGATCTGACTGAAAATTGGCTAGACTTTTCTTTTTTCTAGACTATTGAGTCCTTTCACCCAGTGATGGGCAAATGCCTTGAAGATACACTTCAACATAACCTAAACCTAACCTTAACCTAAATAGAGATGTACCCATCATTTGTTCATTTATATTACCCATCATTTGTTTTCAAGTTGGAACTTTTTATGGTGTGGAAGGAGGAGCTCAAACATATATATATATAGACACGCATGCATGCCTGACTTCAAATGAACATACTAGCTGTAATATTCAATCTTTTCTTGCAGCTTAACAGACCAGGCTTATAGGAAGATGACATTTCTATCACATCTGAAATTCTTAGATCTATGCGGTGCGCAGGTAATCATGTGGCTGAACGCACCCAACACCATGATTTCTACTACTAGGGTGGTTCTATTCTTGATTTAAAGAAATAGTCTTTTGTTTGTTCAACCCCAGCAGTGGTACAACTGAAGGCCACCGTGTAATAAAATAATATGAATTACTTGGAGTAGTGCATATGCAGTATTCCATTAAGTTCTGTTGACATATTTGCATTCTGTTTTTAATTGTGATCCAATCCAGCTAACATATGCTCATTATGTTTTCAAACAGGTCGTAATCATGTAACCAGATCTTTCTCTAAATCTTCCTATCACTGTCAAAGCTGGTTTTGTTGGTATAATAACCCTGAAGGTACTTTTCTTATCAACTAGCATATTCAATATTTCTGCATAATGTGTACTCAAAACTCCTATTTTGTCATGGATACTTGAAGGCACAGTTGTGTCACTTGTAAACTTCCTTTTATTTGTAGACTGATTGGTTACATCCACTGATCTTATCTATATCAAATCCTTATTTTGAGAAGTTAATCTATTCAAGGTCTTTAAGTGACATGAATATTTCTTTATTCGTGTGTTTAAATTATTTTAAGATTCTATAGAGGCAGGTTGAAATTTTGATCCAAAACAGATTGAAACATGCTTTAAGGTCTACATGGAGTTCATTTGGTCCTCTTTTGGCAGGTGTCTTCCATGGCATGTATGATCATGGCTTCGAGGCACTACAGGAGGTTAATATTAACTGCCTAAAAAGTGGATTCGGCAAAAGATGAATCAGTTTTTTTTTTTTAAATAAATTATTTAATAGCATGCATTCATTTCTACTCTCTCTCTCTCTCTCTCTCTCTCTCTCTCTCTCTCTACACACACACATTGAGGTCCACGAGCAAAGATGTGTCGGGAACCTATATACTTCGAATCCTTATATGAAGTGAGTGTTCTATCCTATAGTTGTGTTCTGCATGGCAGAGTTCCTCTCATGAAGTGATGTGGGGTTGCAATTAGGATAAGGTTTTGGTGGCCTAATTTGGTTTCGTCTCTAAGGAATCATATGATCCTCAAGCCAAGGATATGAACAATATACTTGTTTTTTGATTGGCCCATGGTTCCATGATTAGACAATGGACCTTGGCCTAGAAGTCTTCTTGATAGGACAATCTCAACCTTTGAATTGTGGTATGTAAAATAGATAGCCAAGAAGGGAAATTTGTGTTGTCATGTGCAACCACATATGCACATATGCGATCGCATATCGATATGCATATCGCATATATGATCATGACACTCACTATCCTTTTTTTGAATGCTTGAGGATGTAATGAGACTTGAAAATCTCAAGCGTTTATGCCTAGGGACAACCACTCTAATTAGTGCACAACCTTTATGCCTTGATGAATCGAGAATTTTATTTTGAAGAATCTTGACAGTTTACCCTCATTATTTATCTATAACTAATTTGTTGATGTGGCATGATATCTTCTTCTTCTTCTTCTTCTTCTTCTTTTTGGTATCAGGCCATATTTGTGCTCAAGGCTTGATATTCAGTCAAGTCAGCATTAAACATCGTTTGATGCTTCTTTCTTTCTTTCCTTTTTTTTTTTGTCTCTCCATGACTGAATGACACATGCATTTCACTCTATTTTTTATATAGTTGTGAAGGAAGGTGTTTGAGGTCCTTCCATGCAACTAAAGATGCTGGTGCTGACACAGCCTGTAAATCTCTTGGCATGTCTAAGGCTCAAGTGAAAGTATGCACGCTTATGAAACCATCTTTCGTTTTTACTATATGTCATGTTTTTGTTCATCTTGCTTCCAAAAGTTTGGGGCATTCATCTTCACATTGTTGGTTTGGCACAGATAATTCAAAACTTCTTGTGTGCGAATTGCCAATACAAACGACATCGGTTTGTACACATTTGGGACTGATCTGGTTCTCACCCCAAAGGTAGTCTTACATTTTTTTGATGCCTTGATTGCCAATACAAGCTACACTGGCTGGTTCTCACCCCAAAGGTACTCTAACACTTTTTGATGCCTCGATTGCTAAGTACACATTTGGGACTGATCTGGTTTCCATTGTTGCAGGTTGGTGTAGGTGTCACTTCAGGATAAGTTTATATTTTTCTTTTTGGTTGCATTTGAGTGTTTAATTACCTGCTTGCCTTCTTTTCTTTTCTTTTCTTCTTTCTTTCTTTCTTTTAATTGTAATTCTCTTTAACTGTTTTAGATCAATAAGAGACGTCCCCGTATTCAAGGAACGGTTTCAACATGATAATGACGGTAAGCTTAACTCTAAATATCACCTTTATAATAAGAATTTGTGCTCTTTATTATCTATTTTGAATTATAATTTTTTATATAATTGACACCTTTAGCTACACCACCAATGGCAATAGACGTGCTATGGATCATATCCGTAGCAAAAGCCATTTTGCTACAGTTTTTGGTCGTAGCCTTTGCCCATTTTTCTTGTAGTGAAAACGTCATGAAATTTTGCAACATACCAAAATCCATCGTTAAAGTCTGATTTATGACAGATTTTGGTCTGTCGTAACGTGGCGACGGACTAAATTCGTCGTATATTTTGATTTTGCAACAGAATACGATCAGTCACAAATTTCCATACTGAAGCAAACGAACGGATATTATTGCGGCATATTTGTCATGGAATATATTGGCATTTTGTGCAGCGGTTGAATTTTGTTAGGAACATACTTGTAAAAATTCACTCCCATTTTTAGGAATTCAATAGCCTGTGATTGTTTGAGTGTCCACGATCAATGATATTTGTCTTAGGGAAGAGAGGAACGGAGAAATTTTGTGAAATGTTGTAATTTGTTGTGAATGATGTCTTATATAAAATTCATGGTAAATGAAGACCTGCTGAATTGTTAATTAATTTATTTATGAATAATGATTTCATTATGAATGATGATTTGTGAAAGAATTGGTATCAGTCAATTTCATCCAATTCGTGGTGAACTTCAATCACTTCGCGGTGAACTTCACTCACTTCGTGGTGAACTTCACTCACTTCGTGGTCAATTTCACTCACTTCGCGGTCAAGTTCACTCATTTTGCAGTCAATTTCACTCACTTCGGGATGAACTTCACTCACTAAGCGGTCAATTTTACTCACTCGCGGTCAAGTTTATTCACTTTGTAGTGAATTTCAGTGGCTTTGCAGTGAATTTCAGTCACTTTGCGGTGAACTTCACTCACTTCGCTGTTAATTTTACTCACTTCGCGGTCAATTTCACTCACTTTACGGTGAATTTCAATGACTTCACGACCAAATTTAGTGACTTCACGGTGAACTTCACTCACTTCGCATTCAATTTCACTCACTTTGCGGTCAAGTTCACTCACTTTGCGGTCAAGTTCACTCACTTCGTGGTCAATTTCACTCACTATGGGGTTAATTTCACTCACTTCACTGTCAAATTTACTCACTTAGCAGTGAACTTTACTCACTTCGTGGTCAAGTTCACTCACTTCGTAGTCAATTTCACTCACTTCGCGATTAATTTCAGTGATTTCACAGTCAATTTCAATTACTTCGCAGTCAATTTCACTCACTTCGCGATCAAGTTTACTCACTTGGCAATGAATTTTAGTCACTTCGCGGTGAACTTCATTCACTTCGCGATAATTTCACTTACTTCGCGGTCAATTTTAGTCACTTCGCAGTCAATTCTAGTGACTTTACATTGAATTTTAGTCGCTTCGTGGAAAACTTCACTCACTTCACAGTCAAGTTCACTCACTTCGCGGTCAATTTCACTCACTTTGAGGTGAACTTCACTCACTTCGCAGTCAATATTAGTGACTTCGTGGTGAATTTCACTCACTGTGTAGTCAATTTCACTCATTTCACGGTCAAGTTCACTCACTTCGTCGTCAATTTCACTTTACGATGAACTTCACTCACTTCGTGGTCAATTTCAGTGACTTCACGGTGAATTTCTGTCACTTCGTGGTGAACTTTACTCACTTCACGGTTAATTTCACTCACTTTTCGGTCAATTTCAGTCACTTTGTAGTGAACTTCGCTCACTTCGTGGTCAATTTCAATCACTTCACAATCAATTTCACTCACTTCATGGTGAATTTTAGTCACTTTACAGTCATTTTCACTCACTTCACGATGAACTTTACTCACTTCATGGTCAATCTCACTCAGTTCATGGTGAACTTCACTTACTTCACGGTCAATTTCACTTACTCCGTGGTAAATTTCACTCACTTCATGGTAAATTTCACTCAAGAAGCAGATAATTTCAATAAGCTCACAAATTCAGTGTGCCCAACCTAGCGTAGCATGTCGTGTCACTAAAGTAGCTCGTCCTACCCCAAAATCATATGTGGTATGTCTGACAACTCATTTCGGTTTGCGAGATACGCTCGTTTAAAGTTCTGACGGTCCGAATCATCTCCGCTTCCTATTGAGCCTTTTTCTGGTCCACCTCGACCATGGAATGGCCAAAAGGGAGTTGAAATTGGAAAGATGGGGAAGAATGGAATAGGAAAAACCTAACTTTGACACAATCTGATCCCTCAACGCCCAAATGGGCCACAGCCGTCTCCAATCAGTTACGAACTTCGCGATCAATTTCACTCAGGAAGCAGTCAATTTCAATCAAGTATTAGTCATTTTCACTCAGTTATCGGTGATTGTTGAGGGTCTAATATTGCATATTAGACCCCAATTATTTTCTGAATTTATGAACATGGTACTATTTAACGGCTCGATTTAATCGTGTTTGTAATGCGGGGTGTATTTAAGAGCTTGGATTGAAATACAACCCAAAAATGGTCATGTCCGACCGATTTCCGCACACAATCCAATGAACGGATTGGATCTTGCTAGAAACACCAAGAAATGGGCCCCACCAATGTCTAGCGTCAGTCCGATGGCATTGCTTACGTGCGTCCGAAAAAAATAGATCTTCCGGGGAGTTGTGTGGCCCAGACCGTGATCGGATCAACAATCCGAACCGTCCAAGTGGAGCCTAAGCCAGGGCTGACCCTATCCATGAAGACAGATGCAAAATCTGGGACGATCAGCATCCTGATTATCCTTCCAAATGCAACTATTTGTATGCAAGGCTGCGTAAAACAGAGTATGGTTCTTCTACTGCGTAATGAGGTCGGTTCCGCAAGCTTATAGCCGACCTATGGACTTCCTGCTACTCTTATAAAAGAAAGAGAGGGAGAGAGAGAGAGAGAGAGAGAGAGAGAGAGAGAGAGAGAGAGAGAGAGAGAGAGAGAGAGAGAGAGAGAGAGAGAGAGAGAGAGAGAGAGTGGGGAGGATCTGGGAACTGATTCAATTCAATGCTGGAATGTCAGTGAAAGAGAGTAGCTTATAGTTTTTTTTATTTACTGTCTTTTGTTATGATTTTTGTGAGATCTGGTCCAAGCATGTTGGGCTAAACCTCTTAGCTAGGGCTAAGGGGTGAAGCTTGTGGTGTGATGGGACTGACTCTACGGCTTTGATTTATGCTAGACTGAATTTATGTTGATTTTAGTTTGATTAATAGGAATACTTTCAATTTTTAATGGTTTATTGTGACTGAAATTACAATAGATCTACAATGGCTTTGAGTATTTCTTTCTCCTTTTGATGATTATGATATCAGGAAGTCTTGTTGTTCACCATCGTCTCCTGGGCATGGTTGGATGACGGTACCCTTCCTAATCTTCATATATCTCATTGATTGGTTGCTAATTAGTTTAATTCTATTGTTTACTTTGTCTCTTGGGCATGGTTTGGTGATGGAATCCATTCTAATTCATATGCCTTTCATCTCTTGAAAACTACATCGAAGAAAGTTCAGTTTTAATTTTTATGGTTACACCCTTCACTGGATGAAGATGGGACTCTAAGTCCAGTTGAATTCTTGAATCAAGCATAAGATCTCCTTGATCTCTACAAGTGGATCCTCTGAATCCCTAGTTTACTTTCTCTAAATTCCTTAAGTTTTAGATTAATATTTCACCATTATTTCCCAAATTACAATTGATTTAAATTTCATTTTAGTCTAGTTCTAGTACTACTTAGTTTCAGATTACGTACAGGTTTCAGTCCCTTGGGATTCGACCTTGGTCTCACCGAGTTTATTACTACATCACAATCCTATACTTGGGGACTGAACAAGTTTTTGACGTTATTGTCGGGGATTGACGGCTACGATTCTCTGAAATTAATTGGTTTTAGAAGTAGTTTAAGATTAGGATTTTATTAACTTTAGTTTTAGATTTTTCTTTCTTATTGATTTCTAAAACTAACTTGTTTTCCTACTTCGTAGGATTTTGATAGATCTTCTAATCTGGTAACTTTGTCCTTATTTCCTTACTTTCTCTAGCCTTTAGATTTGGTTTTATCTTCTATAAACTAACTTGGTTTGTTTTGGTTTGCAGGATCTTTACTTAGGACTTCGAATTCGGTAACTTCTTTCCATCTTTCATCTTTATTTCTAGAATTCCTTTCTATTCTTCATCTTAGTTCTAGGTTTAGAATCTAAATTGAGGGCTACGAGTGTTTTATGACCAAGTAGGTTTATGATAACACTTGACGTCTCTTGACTGAAGGAGGATTAGTTGAGGGGCTGACTGTCCATCGGAGGACTAGACAGCGCTTGAGATCCCCAGAGTTAGTTGAAGTAATGGCCGCAAATCAACTCCCTCCACCTAGGGTAGAGGACACTCAGGATGAGAATCAGGTGCATCAAGCACCCCCGCCTCGTACTTTACGAGATTATTTACAACCAGCGGGGTTGATTATACCCTTATACATGATTTTTTCTGAAAATATAGGACATATGGACATCAAGCCAGGGGTTATCCAATTCCTTCCTAAATTTCATGAACTTGAATCAGAAAGTCTATACTTACATCTGAAAGAGTTCGATGAGATCATAACCACTTTATACTTTCCTAACGTATCTGAGAATACAGTCAGGCTAAAACTCTTTCCCTTTTCCTTGAAGGAGAAGGCTAACACGTGGTTACATTCATTGTGTCCTAGATCTATTGGCACATGAAATGATATGTAGAGGGAATTTATAAAGAAATTTTTTCTACATCATAAAACGATTACCCTCAGAAAAGCAATCATGAACTTCGCTCAAAAGGAGGATGAGACATTCTTCCAATGTTGGGAAAGGTTTAAGGATCTTTTCAGTTCATGCCCATAACACGGCTTTGAAACGTGGCACATTACAAATTTTTTATATGATAGACTGACATCTTCCATGCGCCAAATGGTCGAGACAATGTGTAATAGAGAATTCATGAATAAAGATGTCGATGAAGTATGGGATTACCTCGATAGCCTTGCTGAAAAAACACAATCATGGGACCATTACCCAAATTCGAACACCACATCTAGGCCGACTCAATCTAAGGAGAAAAGTGAATTGTATCTCTTAAAAGAAGAGGATGATCTCAAGTATAAAGTGATTAATCTCATAAGAAAATTTGAGGCCATAGAAGGAAAGAAGGATAAGGTTAATGAAATTATTTGAGGCATCTGTGATTACAACATTCACACAACTAAAAATTGTCCTACAATACCTGCCTTTCGAGGAGTGTTGAATGAACAAGCCAATGCTGTAAATAACTATCAAAGACCTTTCAATGGACCCACCTTTAATACATACAATCCTGATTGAAAAAATCATCCAAATTTTAGTTGGAGGAATGGACAAACTGCTACCCCTCAAGGTTTTTTTAATCAAACTTCACAACAACAACAAGAGAAACCTCAAGAGGATCCGATTCTAAAATATTTTAAAAAGTAAGATCTTTTCAATTAGGGTATGCTACAAACCTTGCAAGACCTTAACAAAACATTACAAGGACTTAAGGCTAAAAACATAATTGGGAATAAGGGGAGCCTCCCAGCTCAACCTCTTCCCAATTTAAAGCTGCAATATGAAGTTGGTGACCCAAGCTCTTCAAAGTAGATGAAGCACGCTAAATCCATCACCACTCTTAGGAGTGGGAAGATTATTGATAAAACCCTTCCAGTTAGGCCCAAAAAGCCTCAAGAATCAGAAGAGGACAATAATGATGGATCTAGTGATGCCCCACAAAAATTAAAATCGAAACTTCTAGAGAAGACAGTTGCTCCATTTCTCCAACGGTTGGTTGCACCAAAACCTCTCTTTAACTCTCAGGATATTCTAGAGGTGTTGAAACAAGTGAAAGTCAACATTCCTCTACTTGATGCCATAAAATAAATACTTTTATATGTCAAATTCCCGAAAGACCTATGCATGACCAAACGATGACAGAGTATTCAAAAGAAGATGTTCTTGACTGAGAAAGTGAGTATCATCCTCAAGCAAGACGTGTCATAGAAATTCAAAGATCCTGGTAGCCCAACCATATCATGTGTAATCGGGGACTATCGAAATGATCACTCACTTCTTGACTTAGGATCGAGTGTCAATCTGATTCCTTACTCAGTATACAAACAGTTAAGTTTGGGTGAATTAAAACCCACCCTAACCACACTATAACTTGTTGATCACTCTGTTCGTGTACCAAGAGGGATAATTGAGGATGTGTTAGTCTAGGTCAATAGATTTTACTACCCTATAGATTTTATCATCCTGAACACAGAACCCATCAATAACATGAGCACTCAGATTCTCGTCATTCTTAGTCACTCATTCCTTGCCACTTCAAACGTAATTATCAATTACTGAAATGGCGTCATGACTATGTCTTTCGGGAATATGACACTAGAGTCAAACATCTTTTTCAATAACGGCAGAAACTCAGAGGATGATGACGATTTCCTCGACATTAACACGATTGATTCTTTCATGGAAGATAGAATGCCTCTGACCTTATCCTCTGACCCTCTAGAGACGTACCTATCATACTCCCATGATTTTGATGATGACATGATTAGGAAGATGTGTGACATGCTTGATGCCGCACCAGTACTTGAAGTTAACCTGTGGATGCCACAATTTGAAGAGTTACCCCAAACTGATGTAGTGCCTCTACCGTCTAACCTCAAGCCACCGAAGCTTGACCTAAAACATTTACCTTCTGATTTGAAATATGTCTATTTAGGTCAAGATGAGACATACCCGGTGGTGATCTCTGCCCACCTGAAAAAAGAACAGGAGAGTATGCTCATATTTACTCTTATTAAGCATAAGGGAGCCTTGGGATGGACGATAGCGGAGCTCAAGGGAATTGACCCCTCAATTTGTACTCACTGCATATATCTCGAGGATAATGCGAATACCTTACAACAATCACAACGTAGACTCAATCCTAAAATGAAAGAAGTGGTTAAGGCCGAGGTTCTGAAACTATTGGATGTAGGTATCGTATACCCTATATCTGATAGTTAATGAGTGAGTCCAACTCAGGTGGTTCCTAAGAAGTCCGGAATCACCATCTTAGCCAATACCAATAATGAACTCATACCAACCAAAGTTACTACTGGTTGGAGAATGTGCATTGACTACAGGAAGCTAAATACCGCCACGAGATAGGACCACTTTCCTTTGCCCTTCATTGATCAAATCTTAGAGAGGCTAGCTGGTCATTCTTATTATTATTTCCTTGACGGGTATTCGGGATACAATCAAATTAAAATCGCTCCTGAGGACTAGGAAAAGACCACATTTACATGTCCCTACGACACCTTTAGCTATAAAAGGATGTCATTCAGGTTATGTAATGCCCCTGCCACCTTTCAGTAATGTATGATGAGTATCTTTGCTGACATGGTGGGAAAATATCTAGAGGTCTTCATGGACGATTTCTCTATTTTCGGCTAATCTTTCAACGAGTTCTTAGAGAGTTTTAAATGTGTGTTGAAAAGATGTGAAGAAAAGAATCTGATACTTAATTGGGAAAAGTATCATTTTATAGTTCAAAAGGGAATTGTCCTTGGATATATCATCTCGTCCAAGGGAATCGAGGTAGATAAGGTAAAAATTGATCTTATCTCTAACCTACCTCCACCCAAGAATATCATAGACGTGCAATCCTTCTTAGGGCACGCAGGGTTTTACAGACGATTCATAAAGGACTTTAGTCTCCTCTCTCATCTTTTATGTAATCTTCTTCAAAAGGATGCACCATACGAGTGGACTGAGCAATTTCAGGAAGCTTTTACCAAGCTTAAGAGCATGTTAACAACTGCACCTATCATGCAGTCACCCGACTGGAGTCTTCCTTTTGAGCTGATGTGTGATGCTTCTGATTATGCTTTTAGAGCAGTTTTAGGTCTGAGAAAAGATAAGAGGCCTTACGTCATTCATTACGTGAGTAGGACTTTAAATTTTTCCCAAGTGAACTACTCGACTACGGAAAAGAAACTCTTAGCCGTAGTGTTCGCTTTTGACAAATTTAGGTCCTACCTGATCGGATCTAAGATCATTATTTACATAGATCATGCGACACTCAAGTATCTTCTTTCTAAGAATGATTCTAAGCCCCGCCTGATACGATGGATCCTTCTATTCTAAGAATTTGATTTAGAAATTAAAGATAAAAAGGGAGTAGAGAACATAGTGGTTGATCACCTTTCTCACCTTAATACCTCTGATTCCCTTGAGGCGACCCATATTAATGACATGTTCCTTGATGAACAATTGTTCAGAGTCTCCCATTCACCTTGTTTGCTAAGAATGCTAATTATCTTGCCACAGGTTCCATACCGACACTACACAAGATAAGAACTTCTTTACCGAGGTGCGCAACTTTTTCTTGGACGATCCATATTTGTTTAAATATTGCCTAGACTAAATCCTAAGGAGATGTGTGCCAGACGATGAGCATCAGAGTGTCATCTCCTTCTGTCACTCACAAGCCTGTGATGATCACTTTTCTGCTAAAAAGACCAAGACCAAGATTCTGCAATGTGACTTTTCTCGGCCCACTATATTCAGGGACACTCATGAGGTTTGCAAAGCTTGTGAACATTGTCAGAAATTGGGAGCATTGTCCCATCAAAATATGGTGCCTTTGAATCTCATCCTTATCATAGAAGCATTTGATTGCTGGGGCATTGATTTCATGGGACCTTTCCTCCAATCCTTTAGAAATTTATATATTTTGCTCGCTGTAGACTATGTCACTAAATGGGTCGAAGCGATTCCATGTCAAAATAATGACCATCGCACAGTCATTAAATTCTTAAAAGAGAACATCCTTTCTCGGTTCGGAATGCCTCGAGCCATCATTAGTGATGGAGGCTCACACTTTTGTAATAGACCATTTGAGAGCTTAATGAAGTAATATGGTATCTCTCTTAAGGTGAGCACCCCATACCATTCACAGACAAGTGGACAAGCTAAGATTTCTCATAGGGAGATCAAACATATCTTGGAGAAAATGGTTAACCTTGATAGTAAGGATTGGTAACCTGATTGACTGATGCCTTATGGGTGTTCCGTACTGCTTTTAAAACTCCTATTAGAACGTCTCCCTTTAGACTTTTCTATGGGAAGGCTTGTCACTTGCCTGTGGAGTTGGAACATAAAGCATACTGGGTGATCAAAAATCTGAATTTTAATCTGGATAACGTTGACTCGATACACAAACTTCAGTTGAATGAACTTGAAGAAATCCGGAATGACACATACGAGAACTCGAGAATTTACAAGGAAAGGATAAAAGCATTTTATGATCAACATATTCTCCGAAAATCATTCATACCAGGTCAGAAAGTCCTTTTGTATGACTCTTGACTACATCTCTTTTCGGGTAAGCTTCAATCTCTTTGGACCGGCCCTTACATTTTTGTTACTGCTTATCCTCATGGGGCCATCGAGATAAGAGATTTCGACAATTTGAAGGAGTTTAAAGTAAATGGACATTGATTAAAACCATTTGCCGAGAAATTTAATTTAGAAGACATGTCCATGCCTCTGACTGATCCTGTTTACCCAAGCTTGATATCCTATTCTGATGGAGGTATAAGTAGGTTTATCGCTTTCCTAGGACTATGGTAGTTTGCTTTATGTTGTTCTAGGATAGACGGTTTTATGCCATTAAGCTAATTTGCTTCCTACATTATTTTAGAATAGTTTGATTTTGCTAGTTTCACTCTCATGCTCACTTGCTTCCATGCTGAGATCTATGTGGAAAAGCCTCTTGATTTCTTCATCCAGGTACTATTTTTCCATCACTTTCCCTTTAATTTAGTTGTCTCATGTGTATTGTATGCTCATATCTTTTACATTGAGGACAATGTAGATTTTAGGTTAGGGGTGGGAGATTAGGTTACCTAATCAGTATTTTATTGGTCTTGAGCAGAAATTTGTGAAAATTTTTCAAAATTTTTTATAACTTTTTGTGAATTTGAAATGATTTTGACAGATATCCTTGATTTAGAATTACAAGATATGTGATGTTGGTAATTTATGACTCTTGAATTTAGTTATCTTGTAGATTTCACTATTAGGTTCGAATTATTAATCCATGATTTCACACGTCACATCTTGCTTACACATTAAGGGTTCAGTTCGATATGGAAGGAGTAACTTGATAATCACTAAACATAAAAGGAACCAACTTGCGAAAATTGAAGGGATTGGGCGAATGGTCTTCGCCATAGGTTTGCTCCCTATAGGTGAAGGTTCAATTCCCTAAGGATGACATTCAGAAAGGGTTGGGCGACTATTCTTCACCATAGGTTTGCTCCCTATAGGTGAAGATTTGATTCCCCTCCTTGGTGTTACTTGTAATGGAAAAAATCAAAAGCTAAAAGAATGAAAAATGTAATGGTCTAGATCTTGGTTGCCATGAATTCTCTTGTTGGTTACTAATGACATCATGAAATAGAAAAGTAAATCTTAATGTTGATAAGCTGAGATTACACTATACACCCATGAATCTTAATGTTTAGAAAATTTCTAATTGGTGGATTAATATCTTGAAATTGATTATAAAGTTTACCATGCACTTTAGTTTAAGAGAGAGTAATGCCAACAATCATGAACCTTAGACTTCTAGTATCTATATTGTTTTCCAAAAATCGTTCGAGTTCATAAAAATTGTCCTGTAATTCCCAACTTATTTTTTGCATATTTTGCTCGGGACTAGCAAGATGCTGGTTGGAGGTTGTGTTGAGGGTCAAATATTGCATATCAGACCTCAGTTATTGCCTGAATTTACGAACATGGTACTGTTTAATAGCCCGATTTAATTATGTTTATGATGCAGGGTGTATTTATGAGCTTGGATTGAAATAGGATGCTAAAAGCATGACTTTAACACTCAGAATTCACCAAAGCATGAGACGGACCCCAGGGGACCAAAATTGACGGATTTACATGCCAGACATCTGAGAAAATCATGAAATTGAAGTTCAATCAGCTTGAAAGACGTCCAGAATGCAAGATCACAAGGTTCTCACCATCCGTTCAGCTCAAAACTTTATATTTAGCCTGAGGACCCTAAATTAACCGTACACTTTGAATTTCAGCAATTGGATCCATGTGGAAGTGGTCCAACGGTCAGATCAGCCCATTAATTATCGATTTGGGGCCCACCTGGTCTCTGGATATGCCTCAATTTTGGGCTTAATGCCTTAAATGGGGAAAAAAAATGAATGGATGGATTGGATTGCTCGTAAACATCACAGAGGACCCACCTTACGTAACATGAGTATGCACATCTCACATGTACATGAGGTGCACTGAATTGATGAATGCGGTCAGCAGGTGCTGACTCGATCGAATCTAAAAACCAAGATTTACGCAAATAAGGAGTTGCGTTCAACTCCTGGTGGGCCCCCATCACAAAATATTTCAATGATCCACACCGTTCATTGGAATGAGGGGGTCAAACCGACTGTACCCTAGTCTATTTCCTGATTTTCTCGAATGCTGCAACTACATGAAGATTTCAACACAGGTTGGATGGTGCTGAGCAAAGCTCCGTGAGTCACCACGAACCCGACTCAAAAACGGTCATGTCTGACCGATTTTCTGTACACAATCCAATGAACAGATTGGATCTTGCTAGAAACACCAAGAAATGGGCTCCACCAACGTCCAGCGTCAGTCCGATGGCGTTGCTTACGCGTGTCTGGAAAAAAGGATCTTCTGGGGAGTTGTGTGGCCCAGATCGTGATCATATCAGCGATCTGAATCTTCCAAGTGGAGCCCAGGCTAGGGCTGACCCTAGCCATGAAGACAGATGCAAATTTTGGGACGATCAGCGTCCTGATCATCCTTCCAAATGCAGCTGTTTATACGAAAGGCTGTGCAAAATAGAGTACGATTTTTCTACTGTGTAATGAGGTTGGTTCTGCAAGCTTATAGCCAACCTATGAACTTCCTGCTGCTCTTATAAAAGAGAGAGAGAGAGAGAGAGAGAGAGAGAGAGAGAGAGAACGTGGGGAGGATCTCGGAACTGATTCAATTCAGCGCTGGAACGTCATTGAAAGAGAGTAGTTTATAGTTTTTTTATTTATTATCTTTTGTTATGATTTTTGTGAGATTTGGTCCAAGCATGTTGGACTAAACCTCCTAGTTAGGGCTAAGAGGTGAAGCTTGTTGCGTGATGGGACTGACTCTATGGCTTTGATTTATGCTAGATTGAACTTATGTCGATTTTAGTTGGTTAATAGGAATACTTTCAGTTTTTAAGGGTTTATTGTGACTGAAATTACAATAGATCTGCAATGAATTTGAGTATTTCTTTCTCCTTTTGATAATTATGATATCAGGAAGCCCTGTTGTTCACCATCGTCCCCTGGGCATGGTTGGATGACGGTACCCTTCCTAATCTTTATATATCTCATTGATTGGTTGCTAATTAGTTTAATTCTATTATTTACTTTGTCTCCTAGGTATAGTTTGGTGATGAAATCTATTTTAATTCATACACCTTTCATCTCTTGAAAACTATATCAAAGAAAGTTCAGTTTTAATTTTTATGGTTACACCCTTTACTAGATGAAGATGGGATTCTAAGTCCAGTTGAGTTCTTGAATCAAGCATAAGATCTCCCTGATCTCTACAAGTGAATCCTCTGAATCCCTAGTTTCCTTCCTCTGAATTCCTTAAGTTTTAGATTAATATTTCACCATTATTCCCCAAATTACAATCGATTTAAATTTCATCTTACTCTAATTCTAGTACTACTTAGTTTTAAATTACGTACAGGTTTCAGTCCCTTGGGATTCGACCTCGGTCTCACTGAGTTTATTACTACATCATAACCCTATACTTAGGGAGTAAACAATGATCTATGAAATAAGCGTTGTGAACAAGTTACACTCACTAAGCTTTCACTATCTTCGTGGTTAATTTCACTCACTTCGAGGTTAATTTCAGTTACTTTTCAGTGAATTTCACTTCATTCTATAGGACACTGACAGAATGGTTATGGTCTTTCAAAAATATAGGCATTCAAGCCATAGCCTTCTAAGGTGAGAGCCATCAGATCAGCAGTCTAGAACACCGGAACATTGGCCCCACTTGTACAAATCAGGGATGACAGTTACAGGCTAGTGGGTGGTGGTACTACCGCTGGTCTGGCAGCACTACTGCTGCCGTCGATCGGTGGTAGTGCCATCGCCACTATTTCACTAATCCAAATCTATTTTTGGGTTGGGTCCCATCCGAATCACACTTAAACTCTTCCATATTTTCTAACACCATTCTCTCACAAACTGCTCTTCCAACCTATCTTCTTCTCTCACAAACTTCTCTTTCACAACATAGCTTCTTCTTTCACAACATTTCTCTTCCTCCAAACACTTCTTTCATAACCCATCTTATTCTTTCACAACCCATCTTCCTCTTTCACAACATTTCTCTTCCTCCAAACACTTCTTTCACAACCCATTTTCTGCTTTCACAACCCATCTCCTTCTTCCAAACCCATCTTTCTAAAACCCAACTTCTTCTTCCAAACCATTCTTTATAAAACCCATTTTCTTCTTCCAAACCCTTCTTCCTCATGGGATTTATTGCAATCTTTTCCTTATTATTTTCCATCCCCGTGATTCTTTCTCTAATAGGGAAGAAGAGAGCAATGAGCCATAAAACAAAGTCGAGGAGGGACAATGACAGTGAAGAGAGCCCTTCATCACCACAGACCAAAAGAAGGGTGAGGAGGGCAGCTAACAATGAAGCGAGACCTTCATCATCACGTATTTGAAGAAGTGTTAGGAGGGCCAATGACAATGCAGCGAGCCTTTCACCACCATGTCGTGAAAGGAGGACAAAGAGGGCTAATGATCGGGATGCGGGGCCTTCGGATGTGGGCCGATATCAGGGTCAAAAAGTCACTTTAAAGTCACGGTGGGAGACAATCTATTTGGTGAGAATGACATACTAGATCAACTCTTGCACACCGGTTGGGGACCCACTTTTTGAGGGCAACTAAATCGACTCTTACACATGATGTAAGGTTCTTCTACTCTCGAATCTGCTGCCCAAATCTCAATCCTCTTGGATTTGACATTTCATGCGGAGACCAAGTACGACACATCGACGTAATAGCCATCATACAGATACTTGGCGTGCCACAGGGAACAGTCCATATTACCACTAAGGACTTGAATACGCGATAGCATAGGAATGAGATTAGCATGAACTTATGCGGAGAACTCGTTGAGTGGAGGAGTAGTAGTATCCAAAACTCATGCATGATGCCAATTTACCAATTGATGCACTACATTTTCACAAATAATGTATATCCAAGGTTGGGAAACAGTATAGAGATTTCCATCTACATGGCAGAGATAATGTACAAGGTAGGGCGTGGGGAGGATGTGTGCCTATCCTCAATTGTCCTTTACTAGATAGTGAGGGCCGGAAAGTCAAACAGAGCCTAATCGGGCCTCCCATTTAGCTGCCTGATTTGCAAGATAGCTCGACAGTATGGGTTCAAGGGATTTAGCAGCCCCATTGAGCCAGAAAGGGCGATAACCGAAGACACATTAAATTGCATGCAACGTGGCCCCAAGCAAGAGAGGCAACAGTTGGAAGAATTTGGGGATGAGATAGATGAAGAAGAAGAAGATCAAGTTGAAGAAGAAGAAGAGGGTGAGGATAGAGATCAAATTGAAGACGAAGAGGGTGAGGATGCAGATGAGACGGGAGCCTCATTCCAGGGAGGTAAAGAGGTGCCACTTGCACCTCTGGGAGTAGTGGAGCGTTTAGGGGCACTCGAGGCTAGTATGATCGAGATTAAGAAGGATTAACACTACCTGATGCGCAAGATGCAGAATATGCACCGCACGCTAAAGGCAAAGTTTGTGTTGTGTGTAAAAGGAGGGAGTACCCCCTCCCTGACCGGACTTGGTCGAACAGTAGGGAATTGTGATGGATATGGAAGAGGGGCCTACTATTTAATTGATAGTCACTCGTATGTTTGCTTGAAGTAGTTAGACTTATTTCCCTATTTCTAACATGTAATAGTTAAGGCATGCATTAGTTAGGACATATTATTCTCTTTTATAAGCAACACCCAATTTCATCAACTATTTGCAAGTGACGTGGCGACCTGTGTATTGAATGTCTTTTTGGCCATAATGAAAATGTTTTTGGGTTACCTAAATTGCATGAGTGCCTTGTGTTTTTATGATGATGTATTGGGTTATGCTGAGGAGGAGAGTTGAACTTGTGACATGTTTGAAATGTATTTAACACAATTTTACTTATGAGTAGTCAGTAGTCACCAATCCTTTTTGTTCTTGTCTCCTACCACAAAATCTAATCCTTTCTATACTGAATTCCCATTCCTTTATAAAATCCTAAAATTCTCTTGAGAACTTGGTTTGGGATTGAAATGTTTGATTTGAAAGGAAAGGGTGAAGTTTTGTCAAGGCTGATTAGAGTTATAACTCTAGCTAAGCAAAATAGTTAACTCTTCATCATGGTATCCACATCTTTTCCATCCTTATGTAAGGGCCATGATTCCAATTAATTGGGATAAGGCTTAGATGATGATGATGATGATGAAATTGACCGCGAGTGAAGTGAAATTGACTGCGAAGTGAGGGAAATTGGCCGTGAAGTGATTGAAATTGATCGCGAAGTGAGTGAACTTGACCGAGAAGTTAGGAAAATTGATCACGAAGTGACCGCAAAGTGAGTGAAATTGGCTGCGAAATGAGTTAAATTGACCGCGAAGTGAGTGAACTTGACTAAGAAGTGAGGAAAATTGACTATGAAGTGAGTGAAATTGACCATGAAGTGAGTGAAATTGACCGCGAAGTGATTGAAATTGACCGTGAAGTGAGCGGAGTAAGTAAAATTGGTTGCGAAGTGAATGAAATTAACCGCGAAGTGAGTGAACTTGACCTTGAAGTTAGGAAAATTGACCACGAAGTGAGTAAAATTAACCGTAAAGTGAGTGAAATTGGCCACAAAGTGAGTGAAATTAATCATGAAGTGATCGAAATTGATTATGAAGTGAGTGAAATTGGCCGCAAAGTGAGTGAAATTGACCGTAAAGTGAGTGAATTGACTGTGAATTGAGTGAAGTGAGTGAAATCGGCCGCGAAGTGAGTGAAGTTCACAGTAAACCGAGTGAAATTGACTGAGAAGTGAGTGAAATTGACCACGAAACGAGTGAAGTTTATCACAAAGTGACTGGAATTCACCGCGAAGTGAGTGAAGTTCTCCCCGAAGTGACCGCGAAGTGATTGAAATTGACCGCGAAGTGAGTGAAATTCACCGTGAAGTGAGTGAAATTGACCACAAAGTGAGTGAAGTTCATCGCGAATTGAGTGGAATTGACCACGAAGTGAGTGAAGTTCACCTTGATAACTCATGCTAATTAACTGTGAACTCGTGCTAATATATATTAAGCCAATTAGGAGTTGTGATGGATATGGAAGAGGTGTATAAATTGTGTGTGAGTTGACCGATAATTGAGTGAACTGACCATATTCATTTCGATCATATTCAGGGCCAGTATCCCTTTTCATGATTATTACTATTCGTTCAAAGTTTGATTCGACAATTTAAAAAAATGTAACAAATGTCTTCGATTTATATCATTCACTGCCACATTACAAAAAATGCATTACAAATTACATTATTCCACAGGTATTGGAAACTTGCAACTCTTGCGATTATATCCTGTTTATTTGCATCTTCCGCATTTTACCATTTTTCGTTCCTCTCCACGGGGAAGAATTCTTACCTTTTTCAGTCTTCCAGCTGACCTCCTCTGTCGTGGGGGCTTAATTCTCGCACAATACTCCCTAAATTCAGGTGATATTTTCCATTGGCTTTTGTCACGTGCTGGGTGCACGAAATCGTCATACATGATCTGGTAATTTCTCGTTGTGTACAATGAGGAGCAATATAAATAACGAGGAAGATTATAGTTTATACATGCTAAAAGAACATGAAAATAAGGGAATCCTTTTACGTCAAACTCACAACATATACAGGAAAGCTCACTGAGCTTGACGGCATCATTGTAGTGTCCCACAATATAGTATTTATCGTGAAAAATTACATGGCAACGAACATCTCACGCCTTTGGTATGAGATCATTTAATTATTTTTCAGCCCATGGTGTCTGTGAGACCCGTATCCTAGCCCGTACCGTTCCATAAGCTTCTGCGGTCCTCCCAATTGAATTTCGGTGGCCCGCGATCTGTAACCAGCATTTGGCGTAATCCTGAGTCATATTCTGTATTCCAAAGTCAGCTCGACCCGAGACTTGTATCCTTGCGACTGCGCCGTCAAGGCGGTTCCGACGTAGCTTCCAGAGCGCCGAGGCGATACCCGGGCCAATAGATGTGGGGCCGCGTTCATTTCAAGGAAAATGTCGCGCGTGCAAATTTCGAGAGAATCTCTACAACACGTCACATTAATCAATCAAAGTACACATCCTATCACAAGTACAAGTCAAGTACAAGAAACCCATCTCTCTCTCATTCCTAAGTCAACCCTCTCTCTCTACCCATCCCTTCCTTACACCACCATACCTCTCATCCCATCACTCCATCCATCACCACTCCTCTCTCTCTCATTTTCTCACTCCATCCCAAGCACCATGAGAGAGAACGTCCAAGAGAGAGGAGAAAGGTAGGTGTCGCCCACCTTCTTACCACTTAATCCAACCCTTAGATTATCATCTTTACCATTGAAGGAGCCTCTTAGGATCCTTGGAGCACTAGGGAGGAAGAAGAAGTAAAGGTGGGTGATTTTGTTTGGATTTGATGATTTGAGGGCACACATTTGGTGGGACCCATCTTGATGTATGCATTAAATAAGGGAGGGCCCATTATTGGCAGGGTCCCTCCCCTTCACGTTTTCGTCTCTCTCTCTCTCTCTCTCTCTCTCTCTCTCTCTCTTTCTTTTCTTTCTTTATGATGGAGTGTGGTCCACCGGATCTAGCCGCCTGTGGGGCCCATCTTGCTACATCCAGCAGCTAGCTAGCTAGCTGGATGGTCCAGCATTGCTGGGACCCTCCAGTCAGCCTAGATGAAAGGGAAAAATAAATATCAACTTTATCCCGAAGCTGTGGTGGGCCACACGTGTGGATCCACCATTGATGCGTGTAATTCATTCACTTTGCATGGGCCAGCAACAATCCAATCTCCCATTTGCTAGCCGGCCCACCAGTAGTTTTATAGCGGCTGTTTGACACAACGAGATCTTTGGGTCCCACTAGATATGGGCTAGATCCACATTGTCCAACTATTTGGACGGTGGGGCTACACCGTGATGTATATGTTGTCCACCGTGCATGTGGACCCCACCTATGGAAAAAGCTAATTGGTTGATGTACCTTACATCAGCTATATAGCTGATGTATTGACGTCAGTAAGTTGGTGGGGACCACCATGATATATGTGTTTCATATCCAGGCCGTCCGTATGTGCCTGGACAGTCCTGTGGGACCCGTGCATGAGGTATGTGTTGAATCCGCACAGTCCAGTGATCTGGACGGTGAGGACCACCGTGATGTATTTTTGTAACCACATCGTCCAGATGCTTGGACGGTGGAAGCCACCATTGATGTATGTATTAAATCCAAGCCATCGATCACATGGGACCCACCATGCTGATTGATGTCAACAAATTCTGTGTGTCCCACGTGATGTGAGTATTACATTTGCACCGTTTGTCCCTAATGTCTGGGGCCTAGACTGGACGGTGGTTTTTTTCAAAAGAAAAAAATAAATAATAATAGTAATATAAAATAATAAGTAATATAAATATTATAATATTATAATATATTATATTTTGATATGTGATGGTGAGCCCCACGTGGGACCCACCTTGATTCGAAAGGATTGGTTGGTGTACGCTAACACTAGCTATATGGCTGACGTGTTGAGGTCAACAAGTTCTGTGGACCCCACACGCAGGACCCACCATGATATATGTCTTTTATCCATGCTTCCAGTGTGGCCCCACACGTGGCATCCTCACCGTCGAGTAAGGACAGGACGGTGGGATCCACCGTGATGTAATTGTTTTATCAAAGCCATCCATCTATTCGCTGGGGACCCCACCTCGCCGTGGGTTTGACGACAGCAAGTCGTGTGGGTTTGGTCCACACTGTCCATCCGCATGGACCCCACGTGCTGTGTGGGTTTTATCCACACCGTTCATTTGTGGTCCCCACCAGTAGCAGGCAACTGCTGCATACGTCAGCAAGTTCTGCAGGTCCAGCATGATGTATGTGTTACATCTAAACTGTCTATCCAATTGGCAAGCTCGTCTTAAGCCTAAGACTAAAAATGAGGTAGATCTATCAGGTGGAACACATTGCAGAAAGAGTGGAGAGATTGAATGTCCACCATTGAAATCCTTTTGGGAGCATTGAAGTTTTGGATCAATATGATATTTGTTTTTTTTCCTCTCGATACAAGACTTTGTGACCTTATGAATAGATTGGATAGAAAATAAATGTTATGGTGGACCCTGGGAATTTTAAACGGTGGGAAACATAATCACCACTACTATTTGTGGTATGGTCCAGATGATCTTCCAATCATCATCTCCGCCGCTATTTGGAGTGCGGTTCAGATAATCTTTCGATATTTTTTTTTTGAAATGCTCTAAAATGATCTTTAAAATATAGATGAATGGTGTAGATGTGAGGCCCATTGGTGCGGCCCATTGATGCGGCCCACTTGATGTATATTGAGGCTCATGGGTCGTAGCCCATTATGATTTATTATGTATATTGAGGCCCATAGGTCATAGGCATTGTGATGTATTTAAGGCCCATGGGTCGTAGCCATTGTGATGTATTTAAGGCCCATGTGTCGTGGCCCTTGGTGATGTATATTAGGCCTGTGTATGTGGCCCATCGTGATGTATGTATTGTATGTTTATGCCGTCCATTCGTTCAGCCCGCCGTGCTGTATGTATTGTATATCTGTGTCGTTTATTTGTGCAGTCTGCCGTGATGTATGTATTGTATATCCATGTTGTCCATTTGTGTGGCCCGCAGTGATGTATTTGCGGCCCATGTGATGGGGCCCAATGTGGTATATTTTTGGCCCATTAATGAGGCCCAAAGTGATGTATTCATGGCCCATGTGATGAGGCCCAATGTGACGTTTATATGGTCATGTGTGAGGCCCAGTGTGATGTATGTGTGGCCCATGGGGTGTGGCCCATTATGATGTATATTAGGCCCATTGTGAAGTATATCAGGCCCTTGTGTGAGGCCATGAGCCCACTGTATGCTTGGCTCTATGTGGGCTACTTCTTGGGAATAATGTTGGTTAAATGTCCACATTGATGAACAATGATGGTTAAATGTCCACATTGTGACCTTCCCTTAGGTCTTTTGTTAGGCCGATTACCGATTCCATTATCAAGGCCGATTTTGATTGTCGAGGTTGATTATCGAGGCTGATTCCGATTGTTGAGGCCGATTGTATAGGCCGATTATTAATACTAGTTGTCGATATCGATTATGAGTATAGCATCATGATACATACCCATACGCACATCTGCATGTTTGATATGAGATGTGGTTGACCATTGCATACGTCATTGGGCAAGTTGTTATGAGACTCCCCAATAGGTGGAGGTTATCTCACATGAGCGCACGGTATGCGTAGGATTGATGCATGACTGGATTGTATGACTCATGTATCTTACATTGTGTGTTGTGATTATTGTATGCACTAGCGACATCAGTGCCGTAGCCTCCACAGGCGTGTCGTGGATGGTCAGATGGGATACCGAAAATCTGTTACTAGCATCGGGCAGCTATAGATTGCCTTAAATGAGAATTCCTAAACCCTCTTCGTACAAGAGGACGCCCCAACGTCGAGACTGAGTGGGTATATATGAGCGCATGAGGGCAGTATACCAGTAGGACACGTCTCCCACTGTGTCATGGTCGGTTGGGAGGGAGTGTGGCCTTACCCGCTTGAAGGTAGGGAGCATAGATAGGCTGAGTTTGACCAGCTCATAAATGGGCCCGCTATTGACGTGTTAGGTAGATATTGGCTGACTATTGGCCAGGTGGATAGTGAGGTCTCTTCCACTTGCATGGTTGTGCGTCCAATGGGCGGCGATTGCATGTAGAGTGTACTAGACCCCGGGATGATTCTAGAGATGTATAGTACTGATATGTGTACTTATTGAGCAAGAGTTGCATATTCATTCATTCATTCAATCAATATCGACTCGGGCTGGAGGTGCATAACTATTTGTTACGTGTACCTTCGCAATGGTCAAGATTTCGGTTGGGGCGCGCGACTAACTTGAGATCATGAGTTTACCGCATTAAGTTTGACTATCTAAATTTAAGTATGAGACTAGTTTGGATAGATGTCCCTTGTGATGGACCCCATAGCCTGCGATACTACATACTATCATCCCGACTTCACACTTCAGCTTGGTCATTTCATTCGCACCGCATATTGCATTACATCTGTGGCATATGGTATTTTGGATTGATACGTTTCTGTATTTACATGGCCTAAATGATCATAAAGGTATTTGTAGACTCATCAGGATTTGTATACTACATTGCTTCCTCAATATATGATATTGGCTTATTATGTTTTTGCATCGCATAGCCTGGATGAGGCTGATGATATTTATGAACTTACCAACATGTTTCTGCATTACTCTAATATTGTACGATTTATGGATTGCCAGCATTTCCACGTACTTCGATATTTATATGCTTGACATTTATCTTATGCACACACTTACACTACCCTCTAAGCTTTCTATAATGTAACGCCCTGAAATTCGGGGGTCGAACAAGAGCCTAACTCTCAAGTTCCAAAACATCACTTATGCAGCGTGCATGAGTATGGTTGAGTTGTTGCCTGTGTTAGTGCTATAAACATGCGTGGGATTAAACCAAAGCAGTAAATCATACTCCAGAAACAGTGTAACCTAAGCAAAAGACTGTGACATGTGTGTTTCCATATAAGATGTGTAGAATACTGATAGTCGTCAGAGTATGAATACAGTGCTAAGTCGAATATATATATATGTGCAAATCAAAATACAAAATGTCAAAACCATGGTCCAACTACAGGTGGTAAACCCCATAGCCCTCGTCAATCAGGACGGCCTAAAAGAATCCACCCGAGAACTGCATATACGAGAATGCCTCCTCGTCATCGTAAAGATCAGGCTCTGTCTCCTGTGTCGCATCACTATCTGTAACAAAGACCGAGTCTAGTTGGTATTTAAATACCGTCCGAGAACGTGGGAGTGAGTAATCAGCTCAGTGGAGCTATAAAACGAAGGTTAACATTTATCAATTCAATAAAGCAGTACAACACTCAACCCTAAGTACTCTTGTTAATGCAAGGATAAGATGATATGATGTATGCCTTTGCCAACACTCCCTCTTGTGGCACCATCTTACGATCGCGGCATGCCACACTACCTCCGGTGCTCAACAACACCTATTGCACATGCAATGCGGTGCATGCACATGATTACCGTGTTCTTACATTTGGTTTATTCATACAACAGGATTGGGAAGCTATGGTACCTCCCTTATATCATGTCCCCACGAGGATCCATTCTAGGGTCATCAGTCCTAGTGCATCTCATACGATATTACGGTTCTAGGTCGCTACAAAGGGCTCGTCACCTAATCAGTGTAGGCCTAGTTATACTCTAGTTGCTACGGAAAGGCTCGTCACCTCATGCAGACTCAGAGTATGCTCGCGGTCACTATAAAGGGCTCGTCACCTGATCAGTGTAGGCCGACAGCTCGAATACAGTGTCCCATACCACCGTATTCTGCTCACGAGATAAGATTGCTCACTGGTCACTACGGGTGGGCTCGTCACCTCGATGTAGGCCGACAGCTCTACCACGGTGTCCCATACCACCATGTCCAGCTTATGAGTCTTAGCAGATTGAGGTATCAAGGTCTACAGGACTTTTCACTAGTAAGTTTGGTACCATAGATTCAAGCAATAGAGTCCATACATGGTGAACATACATCGGGTTAATCGAGTTGTTTGACGAGCTCGACTAGTACGAGCGCACCTTGAGTTGATCGACATGGAGTGCGTGAGCACTCCGTGTGGCCTAACCACTGCCGACAGCCAAAGCACGACCCGAATTCATCAAACACATCCTGTTGTGGCGAAATGACCTCAACCACCAATCAAGGCAGGTTACTGATTTCCTGGACTATTCCATAGTCCCAATCACATGCAATTACAACAAGTAAGCATATGAGATTATCAAAGCAGTAATGAATAAATAAGTCCATCCTACAATCATTTGAGCATACTATTGGAATATAACTTAAACATGAATGTATAGTTCATGGAGAAAATCAAACACATAGTTAAACATGAATAAACAGACACTATAATATACAGCACATGGAGGAATTCATACACACAGTTAAGGTAGTTGGGAATCATATTTCAACTCCCCTATAAATCACAATATACTAACTACTAACTCATTCAGACATTTTTACAAACACTTAGACTACACATTCCAACATACATGATGTATGTTGGTGATATTACATACTGGGGCAATTCCTTTCACCAAGGAGTTGTCGCCAATGCAACAAGCATATATGCACGATAGATAATCATGTCAACCACAAATCCAAAATCCATACGTATTCAAGTATTTCAACAAATACATAGAATACACTATACTTGACATAGTTCATACGTATTCGTAAAACGAAACAAACCTCACGTTTGGCATGTGAAATGACACCCACATCAGTAATAAATTATTAACCGACATTGAAAGCCCTGAAAACCATAACCTAAACATATATAGTCCGCACCTTTCACCTGTAAACTCGTAATGGATTCAGTTTGAACACTCTTGCCTTGTAAACTAGACTTTGGATACCTAATCAATGAAATAGGTTAGCTATTTCACCGATCTGCGTATTTGGATTCCTAAAACAGGTTAGGGTTAGAATTTCTTACCCGAAAATGGAACTAAAATCATTGAAGTAGAGACATGGTAGCGTGGATTCAGTACGTAGAACGACCGGGAGGAATCCTTGTAACAAAACCCAGACTTCCCTCACTTCTTCTCTCTCTTTCCTTCTCTTTCTTTTCTTCTCTCCCTAGGGTTTGCAAATTCGTGTGGGGAGAGAGAATGAGGGTTTTAAGCCCTTATATAGGCTCAGATGTGAGCCCAATGGCCCCAGGGCCATGGTATACGTATATTAGAGCCGAAATCCATCTATTTCGGCTCAACGGGGCACTTTCGGAGCTCCCTTTTCTGAGTGCGGTCGGACTTAAGCTCCCTGACCTTGTATCTTGGTCAAGCTGAGTTTTCAGTCTGATCGGAGTTACAGATCGACCGTGGTAGACCCGTTTCAGTTCAACGGTCATCAGCCTTCAATCAGGACCACAAGTGCACTGACATGTGTGGGACATTTTTACTTATCCGAGGGTGTAATTCGGTTGGATTCTGACGGTCTGAACCCTTATATTTGGCCTGCAAGCGACACGACTTAGATTTCTTAAATTCGGATTTATTTCTAAAAAAACTTCACATTTCTTACACACTTCACTCTGAGCTCAAGTAAATCGTCATGGGAAACCATTTGGACTTGATTTTCAAGGTTGTCGTCAAGTCCAACAAGGCGGTCATATTCGTATAATTTTGTCGCTATCGGACTTTCGACATGCAGTCCAGGTCCGATACGGAGTTTCAATGTGCTCCCGAGAGCAACCGGGTTTAGAGATGGATCCTAGGTTTCAGGGTAATGTAGCATTGATAATTCTACAAGTTTTGGGCCTTGCAGATCGTATTTAAAGTAATTGATGCTAATTTCATAGGTAATCTAGTTTAATACTTGGTTAATTTCATCTAATTTCTAAAGGATTTGGTCCTGAGTGATTTCTGCCTGAGGTGGTACTCGGGTCTTTGTACGGATTTTTCTGGGACGTTACATATAAGCTTATGCATGATAGATGCATGCAGGTGGCGTTAGGTTGCAGCAGCGTTAAGCATAGAGCGTGTAATGGTCTTCCGAAGCTTTGATATATATATATATATATATATATATATATATATATATATATATATATATATATATATATATGTATGTATGTATTTCCCTTTCAGCATTGTATTCAACTGTTTATATTAGTGGATATAAGATGATGATGTTACCTTTGTGATTTGGGTATACTTGTGGTTATGATTCTTACGAGATAAATGTACATTGAAAAATTCTCCTTGTTGGATCCAGATCAGAACCTAGTGTATGGGCATTGGGAGCCGAGAATGGGGTACTACAGAGGCTGTCAGCACCGGATTCGATGATCGAAAATTTTGTGAGCCCGATTTTTGAGTTTGAGGCGTGACAGTGTCAACTGTCCTACAAATAATGATGCAGATTCTCTTCTCTTATAAAACATTTCTTGACTTTTAAATCTAACCGTCTCAATCAATATAGTGACGGGGTATTCTCTTACTTCTTTGAATAGAGCATTAACGCACTCAACTATGTTTATAGTGACCAAGTTGAATCTTTTTCCTAAAAAGTACGAAGATGCCTACCTTTCGTATCCTATTTCTCTCAGCCATGCATGTACCAGGGGATTAGTAAGTTCGATATCGTGTATTAAGTTTTCGAACTCAGCCTTCCTACAAGTCTTTACAACTCGCCAATAGTAGATTTTTAACAACTTGTCTTTAAACGTGTCCATAAAGTCTTAGGCGTAGTAGTCATGGATTGCATTTGGGAAGACTTGGAGAACTTTTTTCATTAGACCTTTATGTTAGTCTGCTATGATCACAAGACCAAGTTGTAACGTCTCGGAAAAATCTGTACAAAGACCTGCGTTCCACCTCAAACAGAAATCGCTCAGGACCAAATCCTTTAGAAATTAGATGAAAATTAATCAAGTGTTAAATTAAATTATCTATGAAATTAGCTTGAACTACTTTAAATATGAATTACAAGACCCAAAATATGTAGAATCATTGATGCTACATTACCTTGAAACTTAGAATCAATCTCAAAACTTGATTGCTCTCGGGAGCACACTGAAACTCCGTATCGGACTTATACCGTACATCGAAAGTCCGATTATCGCGAGACTATATGAATATGATTGCCTTACTGGGCTTGATGACCATCTCAGAAATCAAGTCCAGATAGTATCCAGAAATGCATAACTTTAGCCCGGAACGAAGTGTGTGAGAAACGCGAATATCTTTAGAAAATGTACTCAGATTTAAGTAAACTAGGCCGTTCGCTTGTGGGCCAATTATAAGGTTTCAAACCGTTAAAATCTGACCCAAATACACCCTCGGATCAGGGAAAATTTCATACGCAGGTCAGTGTACTTGTGGCCCTAATCGAGTGGCGATGACCGTTGAATTGAAACTGATCCTCTGCGGTCGTTCCGTAAATTTGATCGGACTGAAAACTTAACCTGTCCTAGATCCAATGTCAGGAAACTTTGTCCAGATCTTATGCAGAAAAAGGGCCTTCAGATGTGCTTCGTTGGACCGAAAACAGCCACTCTTTGGCTATAACCTAAGTATACCATGACCCTGGGGCTATTCCCATCAGTTCTGGGCCTATATAAGGGCCTTTACCCACCCCTCTCTCATTCCATACGAATTCTAAATCCTAAAGGAGAAAAGAGAGAAAGTGAAGGAGAAAGTGGAGAAATGAGAGAGCGAGTATGAGATAGTTCCTGGGATTCGATCCCATTACTCCACGTGCATAAGTACCGCTTCTGTGTCGCTATACCGGAGATTCTGATTCCGTTCTTGGGTAAGAAACACTAACCCTAACCTATTTTAGGAATCCAAATACGTAGATCGGTGAAATAGCTAATCCATTTTGTTGATTAGGTATCCAAAAATCTAGTTTACAAGGCAAGAATGTTCAAACTGAATCCGTAACGAGTTTACAGGCGAAAGGTGTGGACTATAAACATTTAGGTTATGGTTTTCAAGGCTGTCAATGTCGGTTAATGATTTATAACTGACCTGGTTGCCATTTCTCATGCTAGATACGATGTTTCCCTCGCTTTACAGATATATATGAACTATCTTGAATATAGTGTAATTCATATGCTTGTTGAAACATTTAATGGGTATGGAATTTATATTCATGCTTGCCATGATTATCTGTCATAGATATATGATTATTGTATAGGTGACAACTCATTAGTGAAAGGATTTGCCCTAATACATATTATGACCAACATACGTCATGTATGTTGAAGTGTGTAGTCTAAGTGTTTGTAAAAACGTTTGAATGGGTATGGAATTTGGATTCATTCTTGTTGTGATTATCCATCCTGGATATATGATTATTGTATATGTGACAGCTCTTTGGTGAAAGGATTTACCCTAATACATGTTATGACCAACATACGTCATTATGTTGAAGTGTGTAGTCTAAGTGTTTGTAGGAATGTCTAAATGAATAAATATTTGATAAATTGTATTTTATATGGGTATTGAGATAAGATTCTCAACTACCTTAGCTATGTGTATAAATCCATTCATGTAACTTAGATTATTTGATGTGATTTACGTATGAAATGTATAGGTGTGAAAGTATGTTTATTTGTACTTCATAAAAATGCTCAAGTGGTTCCCTTGTTTGAATTAATTGTTTATTGTTAATATGCCTATCACATATGCTTTCCTGTTATGTTTAAGTATGTTTGGGACTGCTACATAGTCCACACTATCAGTAACAACTCTGATCAAGTGGCTGAGTTAATTTCGCCACTACAGATATGTTTGAGGAATTTGAGTCGTACGGAGATTGCCGGCAGTGGCTGGGCCACGCGGAGTGCTTATGCTCTCTATGTCGACCAATTCAACGTACGCTCGTACCAATCGAGCTTGTCAAATAACCCGATCTGCCCATTGTATGTTTACTATGTATGGACGCAACTGCTTGAATCTAAGGTACCACTTACCGTTAAAAACCTATTTAACCTTAGTACCTCGATCCGCTAAGACTCATGAGCCGGGCATGGTAGTATGGGACACCATGGTCATGCTGTCGGCCTACACTGGGGTGACGAGCCTCCCCATAGTGTCTAATGAGCAACGCAGACTCGTGAGCTGAATACAGTGGTATGAGACACTGTATTCGAGCTGTCAACTTAAGATTAGGTGAAGAGCCCATAGTGACCTCGAGAATACACTAGGTCTATATTAAGGTGACAAGCCTTTCTGTAGTAAACTAAAGTATAAACCAGGCCTACGTTGACGGTGACAAGCCTCTTCATAGCACCTTAAAACTACCTATCGTATGTGACTACTAAGATTGACGACCCTAGATGGATCAATGTTGGGTCAATGATACAAAGGGAGCTACCTTAGTTTCCCGAACCTGCTGTATGAATAAACTTAATTAAGTATTGACTAACACGATCATGCATAACACTGCATGTGCTTTGGCGAGGAAGTGCACGTTTCAGGAGGATGCTATGCACGAACGTGAGATAAAGTCACCGAGGGAGTGTAGGCGAGGGCACGCATCATTATCGCATACCATTACTACATTAACAAGAGTAACCTAGGACATGATTGTTGTACTGCTTTATCATTACTGCTTGACTGAATTGATAACATGTTAACCTTTGCCTTATAGTTCCACAGAGCTGATCAGTCACTCTCACTCTGGGACGGTGTTTTAAAACACCAACCAAACTCTGTCTTAGTTATAAATGATGGCGTAGCTTATAAGCGGAGACTAATTTTTATGACAAGGAGGAGGAGTTCTTGTATATGCAGTATTTTGGCGGGTTCCTGTAGGCCGCATTCTGATCGTCGGGGCTATAGGGATTTCTTGATGTAGACGGACCTACACATTTTAATATTTTGTATTTTGAAACGATACATGTTATTGTTTAACCTAGAATATGATTATACTCTGGAGACGCACCACCACTTATATGTTTTATATATACCTAGCATGGTCTTCCGCTTGCGGAATTTAACTGTCTCTGGGGTATGATATGCTGATTTGGTATAATCCCACTCATGTTTAGTGCACTAACACGGACAACATTTAATCATCATTATCCATGTTGCATAGGTGATGCGTTGGAACTCGAGAGTTGAACTTCTGCTTGACCCCTGATTTTTAGGGCGTTACACAGGTAGATCCTCTAACGTACAGTTGAGGTGGGTAAGGAACCAGTTCCAACTGCTACAGTTCTATAATTCTCTGATACCAAAAGCAACTGGGAAAATATGATTGTCGCCATCCAAGGCTGTAGCAACAAACAAAACACCCTTGTACTTACCTTTTAGATGTGTGTCGTCATTAGCCAAGATCCTTCGCAAATATATTTAAAAACTTCTAACGCGTTGTCTGAGCGCAACAAAACATATCTCGAGCCTGTTCATCTGTGGATTAACAAGCATGACTGTCACCATCCCTGGGCTCAGCTCATGCAAGTACATCGGGAGTTCATTGTAAGAGTCTTTATAAGACCCCATTATGTGATTGATTACAATCTTCTTAGTGCGTCATGCCTTCTTATAACTAATAAGAATATTATACTTCTCTTATATTGTAAAGATAATGTCCCTCGGCCTTAATCCTATGTGTTATCAATGCGACTGACAACCAGTTCACTAGCTAACTTACTACTTATTTGCCAGTGATCACTCTTCATCTATGACATGCGACATGTATGTATGGACGTAGAAGTCCTTATCTTGAATATCTCTGCATCATTCACCTTAGATGCATGTACCCTTTATTATTCACACTTATCTTTGAAACACACCACAGTGAATTCTTGGGTGACGAGTATAAGACTTTGTATTGAAAGTTGTTGTGAATTGTAAATTGGCTCAAAACATACTGACACTAGCTCTTGTCCTTAAATGTTTGGCCAACGGATATATCAATCGGCTCATCCGATGAATACGAATACAGTGACAGCTCTGCATTGGTGAATGCAGTATCCTCAAAGGGCACAATAGCTTGGCTGGTGATGAAGTCTGATGTTCTAGCCTGCTCGGGCAGTGGAATGTCGCTTCCCCGTACATATTTGGTGTTGGATGATGAAGGCAAATCTACTCTTGTAGATGAAGGTGATGCCGTATATTCACTTATGAGCTTAAGGTCACCTACCCAGCTCACTTGACTAGTCATGAAGTTTGATGTCTGAACCGTCTCGAGTAGTGGAGTGTTGCTTAGAGGAACTTGTGAAAGTAATGTCATATATTCATATTTCACGCCATATTCCTCATCCAAATTTCCAACTGCTAGGGCATCATGTTCGACACCACTATAAGCCACGAGGTCTTCGAGTATTGTCTCATTAATGTGCTGCATTATCTCGATGATTAAAGGGATGCATTTATCCGGATGCTCCGACTATGCTGCTAAGAACACTCTCACATCTTCGTCATCTTCAATTTTAGTTGGAGGGATTGATTGGTTTGAGCAAGGGTACAATACTTTTAACCTAATATCATAATCCTTTGGCATACTCTTCACAATCCTGTATATTTTAGATAAAAACTCCTCATATGTAGTCTCGACGCCCACAATAGTACTATTCTACTTTCCACCCTTGTACATGTATTAATTGTTTTTACTTAGTAACTCCCCACCATAAGAGCATACAGTGATTCTCAAAGCCATTTTCTGAAAATAAACACAATAACACATAAGATATAACTCGTTTAATATTCACATGTATGAGGTGGAATTGATCGAGTAGTAGAAACTGTAAGACCAGTATCTTAGTCCGTACCGTTCTGTAGACTTCCGCGGTCTTACCGGTCGAATTTCGGCAACCTTCGACCCTTAACCGATATTTACGTACGACTCTGATTCGAATGCCGTTAACCCGTATCGACTCAACCCAAGACCATTACTACAGCGACCGCGCCATCGCTGCGGTTCCGATGCTGCGACTTACGCGCCGAGGCGATACCCTGGTCAAGAGATGCGGGCCAAAGTTTGGTGTGAGGAAAACGCCGCGCGTTGCAAAACTCAAGAGAATCTCTACGAGATGTCACATCAATCCCATCAATCAATCATCACATGTCAAGTACACATCACCTTTCACCTATTCCCAAGCAACCACAAAAGTCAAGATTTTCTTACACAAATACTTCAAAAGTCAAGAATCTCTTATACCTCCCATGCCTCTCTTACATAAAAGGCCACCAAAGTTAAAAAGGTTCTTACACACCCATCACCACATCCATCCATCACCCATCTCTCTTTTCCTTTACAAATCTCTCTTTTATTTCTCATTTTCTCAAGCAACAAAAAAAAAACCCTCCACACGTGTAAGCCTCTCCCTCCCTTTCAAAACTCCAAGTGTGGCCCACCTCTCCATCCCAAGATCTTCAATCCTAGCCATCCATTCCTCATCTCATCCATTGAAATCGAAGCTAAGGTGCTAAGGAACCCCTAGAAGCAAGAAGATCGGACGATGGGTGCTTGTTAATATTAGTTTTTCATGTTTTTGAGATGGGTCAAGTGAGGCCAACCGATCAATGGTTTGGATCTCACTTGGGACCCTAAGATGTGGCCGATGACCCACTAGGATCATCATGATCATTCCATGATGGGGCCATTCTCCATGGACCCCATCATGATGTTTATTTCATTGCAAAGGAAGGTCATTTAGACCATTCTTATCGGTGGGGAACGGATCTCCACCGTTGATTTTCAATTTCGGTGATCCCATGCGTAGAGGAATCCATTGATGTATGATTTCATATAAGAGAGGGCTCATAGTGGCGGAGCCCTCCATCACAAGCGTGTCCCACCCTCTATCTCTCTCTCTCTCTACTTCATTTTCTTTGTTTAGATCATATTGTGTATGTGTGGCCCACTTGAATGGACCCCACCTTGAAGTATTTATTTTGTCCAAAGCTTTCTTCAAGTGGGGCCCACCTTATATGTTGTACCCACATCATCCATCAGTGGTGGCCCATCTCAACAAGGCCCACCTCTATGTACGTGTATGGTCCAGGGACGCTGGACGTTCCCTGGACGCTGGAAGAAAAAAAAAAAAAGGAAAAGAAGAAAGAAAGGAAAAGGGAGCCCTTTTTGGGTGGACCCCTTGTATAGGCCCCAACTTGATGTATGAGTATGATCCAGGCCGTCCATCTCCTTCCCTGGGTCATTTTAAGCGTTGAGCCAAGTGATGGGGCTGGTTGGAAGGTTTGGTGGGCCATAGCAGTGGGGATTTGTACCCTTACCATTCAAAGATCGTTATTTTATTTTATTTTATTTTCCAAACACAAAAATTACTCTTCATTAGACTTGTTAGAATTGTTCTGAGCCGGGGAAGCCAATGGACGGGGTGGATCCAATTGATGCGGGCCCTAGATGTGAAAAACCCTAAAAAAAATGGGATTTCATGGTTTTTGGCAAGAGGCTCTGCCTCTGCCCTTTGACACAAGCAGCAGCAGCTGCACGCTGCTGCGTGCAGCATTGGACGGGCGGACGTCAGAGGCCCACGGCCCTTCATGTGGCCCCACCGTGATGTTTATTTGTCATCCAACCTGTCCACGAGGTGGGCCGTCCCCAGCAGCAGGCCCCCTCTAAAGATCAGCCTGATCCAACGTTCAGGTGGCCCACATCATAGGAAACAGTGTGAATGAACATCTACCATTGAAACTTGTTCTGGGGTCCACAGGAGTTTTGGATCAAGGTGAAATTTGTGTTTTCCCTTCATCCAAATTTGAGTAACCTTATGAACGGATTGGATGGCTTATAAACATTACAGTGGGCCCCACATGGGACCCACAGTGATGTAGGTGTTCTACATCCACCGGACGGTGGTACCCATCGTGATATATGTGTTTCATTCCACCGTCCAGTGGACGGTGGGGCCCCCAGCGGCTTGGGTGTGTGTGCGGAGTGTGTGCGTGCACATGTGTGTGGTGTGTGTGCATGCAGCGTGTGTGTGTGCGGTGCGTGTGCGTGCAACGTGTGTGAACATGTATATATTATATTGTATTATATATATAATACTGTATATTATATATATATATATATATATATATATATATATATATATATATTATGTAGTTTATATATTATATAATATATAGTATACTCGATGGCGGGCCTTCATGTGGGCCCCCACCATTGATGCAGGTGCTGCATCTAATCTGTCCATCCATTTTAAAAGCTCATTTTAAGGCATGAGTTGAAGAATGAGCCGATCTGTGATTAAGTGGGCCACCTATGTTTGGGTATGGCCCATTTGATGTATTTAAGGCCTATGGGTTAGTCCTATTTGATGTATTTAAGGCCTATGGGTTAGTCCCATTTGATTTACAAAAAGGCTTATGGGTTAGGCCCATTTGATTTACAAAAGGCTTATGAGTTAGGCCCATTTGATTTATATAAGGCTTACAGGATTAGGCCCATTTGATATGTATAAGGCTCATGACATTAGGCCCATTCGATGCAATCTAACGCCCATGGGTTATGACCCATTGCAATGCACATAAGGCCCATTGGTGCGGCCCATTTATGTGGCCCATTTGATGAATAAAAGGCCCATATGATATGACTTATCTGATATATATATGTAAAGCCCAATGGGATGAACTTCAGGTCTGTTGCAATGTGTAAACCCAACTCGGATTATGTAACGATGTTTACGACGATCGTCCCTTGGGAGCAATGTTGGTTTGACGTCCACATTGTGAGTATAATGCTGGTTGGATGTCCACATTACGACTCTCCTTAGGGCCGTCCAGGCCCATCTGCATTGTAAGGATAGTTCATCTCATTATAACATATTTAGTATAGTTCCATGACTCATGATCATACGCATCATATGTATGCTTGATATGAGAAGTGACTGATCATAGCATATGCCTTCGGGCAGATTGTTTATGGGATCCCGATTAGGTGGTGTTGCCCTGCATGAGCGCATGATACGCCCAGAATTTGCTACATGATTGGATAGTGTGATTCATACATTTCGTATGGTATGACATGGTGATTGTACGCCCTAGTGACATCGGGGTCCTAGCTTCCACAGACGTATCGTGGTTGGCAGGATTGGATACCGAAAATCTTATTTTACATGGGGTGATATAGATATCCCTGGGTGAAAGTTCCTAAACCCTTATGGTACCAAGAGGTTGCTCCAACGTCTAGACCGAGTGGGTAGATGAGCGTTGAGTACCGATTACCAGACAGTCGCGCTCTCCACTGTGTCGTGGTCGTTTGGAAGGGGGTGCGGCCTTACCCGCCCGAGAGTAGGGGGCAATGCTATGCTGAGTTTGACCAGCTCGAGGAATGGGTCCGCTATCGACGAGTCGTGCTCGATATTGGCAGACGGATAGTGAGGTCTCTTCCACTTACCTTATTGCGCGCAATGTGGCGGTGATCTGGTTTAAAGTGTACTAGACCCCGGTGATATCCCAGATTTGAGCTGTATTGACATGTGGACTTAGATGAGGATTGTATGCTTGACTTACATTTCACATCGCATATCCTTAGTACAGCTCATGATATTATGGATCCATCTGCATATTCCGTATTACTCTGATATTGCATGATTATATTACTACCTTGCGCACACACTTTCACCACCCTCTAAGCTTTCTATAAGATTATGCACGACCGTTGCGTGCAGGTGATGTTGGGGCACAGCAGCGCCAAGACAGGAGCACTTGCAGATCATTTTGGAGTTTTTATTCCTTACCATTGTATTTTCCTTTATGCTCATTGTACTTGTAAAGTTTTTAATCATAGTGAAAATGTAATGGAGTTCTTGGTTGTTGTTAGTGGGTTATGCCTTTGGTTATGCTTATTACGAATCAAACTGACGTTGAAAATCCTTCTCGTAGCATCTCAGGATCGGAACCTGGCGAATGGGCGCTACGAGCCGAGAATGGGATTCTACAGAGGCTGTCGGCGCCGGATTCGGCGATCGAAAATTTTGTGAGCCCGGTTTTCGAGTTTGGGGTGTGACAGAAACTCACTAGTGTACTAGGTCAAATATGACTGACTTATCGATCAAAATTTTCAAGTTCTCAATCAATCAATTGCAGGGAGTTCACGAAGTTCTCGGTCAATATGGCCGACTTATCGGTCCATTTCGGTGACCACCAAATTGACTGATGACTTAATGAAAATGACCGATAACTGAGTGAAATTGACCGAGAACTGACTGAAATTGAATTCTAAGCCGTTGAATTTGACCAAGAACTCGACGAAATTGACCGGGAAATTCACTAAATTGATTGAGAACTTTATGGAAATTGATCGCAAACTTCTTAAAATCGACGAATAACTATGTGAAATTGATTGATAAGTGCATGAAATTAATCGAGAAACTCATTAAATTGACCAGGAACTTCATGAAATTGACCACAAAACTTCCTGAAATTGATTGTGAATTTCTTAAAATTGACGGATAACTACGTGAAATTGGCTGAGAAGTGCATGAAATTGATCGAGAAATTCATTAAACTGACTAGGAACTTCATGAAATTGACTGCAAAACTTCGTGAAATTGACCGTGAACTTCTTGAAATTGATGAATAACTGCGTGAAATTGACCGAGAAGTGCATGAAATTGATCGAGAAATTCATTAAATTGATCAGAACTTCGTGAAATTGACCGCAAAACTTCGTGAAATTGACTGCGAACTTCCTGGACTGTGAACTTCTTGAAATTGACAGATAACTGCGTGAAATTAATTGAGAAGTGCATGAAATTGACCGAGAAATTCATTAAATTGATCGAGAACTTCGTGAAATTAACCACAAAACTTCATGAAATTGACCACGATCTTCTTGAAAATTGACGGATAACTGTGTGAAATTGATCAAGAAGTACATGAAATTGACCGAAAACTTCGTGAAATTGATCGCGAAACTTCGTGAAATTGACCCTGAACTTCTTGAAATTGACAGATAACTGCGTGAAATTGACCGAGAAGTGCATGAAATTGACCAAGAAATTCATTAAATTGACTGGGAACTTCGTGAAATTGACCTAGAAACTTCATGAAATCGACCCCGAACTTCTTGAAATTGACGAATAACTGCGTGAAATTGACCGAGAAGTGCATGAAATTGATCGGGAACTTCGTGAAATTGACCACAAAACTTCATGAAATTGACAGATAACTGTGTGAAATTGATTGAATAATGCATGAAATTGACGGAGAAATTCATTAAATTGACCAGGAACTTCATGAAATTGACTGCAAACTTCTTAAAATTGACGGATAACTGCGTGAAATTGACTGAGAAGTGCATGAAATTGATCGAGAAATTCATTAAATTGATTGGGAACTTCGTGAAATTGACCACGAAACTTCATGAAATTGACCGTAAACTTCTTGAAATTGATGGATAACTCCGTGAAATTGAACGATAAGTGCATGAAATTGACCGAGAAATTCATTAAATTGACTGGGAACTTCATGAAATTGATCGCGAAACTTCGCGTAATTGACCATGAACTTCTTGAAATTGACGGATAACTGCGTGAAATTGACTGAGAAGTGCATGAAATTGACCAAGAAATTCATTAAATTGATTGGAACTTCATGAAATTGACCACAAAACTTCATGAAATTGATCGCAAACTTCTTGAAATTGACAGATAACTGCATGAAATTGACCGAGAAGTGCATGAAATTGATCGGGAAGTTCATTAAATTGACCGAGAACCTCGTGAAATTGATCATGAAACTTCATGAAATTGACCTCGAACTTCTTGAAATTGACAGATAATTGCGTGAAATTGACCGCGAAACTTTGTGAAATTGACCTCGAACTTCTTGAAATTGATAGATAACTGTGTGAAATTGATCGAGAAGTGCATGAAATTGACCGAGAAATTCATTAAATTGACCGAAAACTTTATGAAATTGACCACAAAACTTCATGAAATTGTTAGTAAACTTCTTAAAATTGACCGATAATTACGTGAAATTGACTGAGAAGTGCATGAAATTGATCGAGAAACTCATTAAATTGACCGACAGCTTCATGAAATTGACCACAAAACTTTATAAAATTGACCGCGAACTTCTTGAAATTGGCCGATAACTGCGTGAAATTGACTGAGAAGTGCATGAAATTAACTGAGAGCCAGATAAAATTGACCGATAACTTCACGAAATTGACCAAGAACTTTATGAATTTGACTGAGAACTTCACGAATATGACCGAGAACTTCATGAGATTGACCAGAACTTATCGAAATTGAGCGACAACTTATTGAAATTGAGCGAGAAATTCACGAAATTGACCTCGAACTGAGTGAAATTGACCGAGAATTCATGAAAATGAACAAGAAATTCATCGAATTGATCGAGAACTCAGACAATTTGACCAAGAAATTCATGAGTTTCTGGAGTTCCGATGAATTTGAGCAAGTATTTCGCCGACTTCTCAGTCAACTTCATGAATTTCTATGTGGAATTGCCTAAGATCTAGGTAAATTCTTCGGATTTTAAACATCCTTACCTCCCACAGCTGCTATATCAATGAAATCCTTGTTGAAGAAGAAGAAGAAGAGTGCTTTGATGTGAAACACAATTTAGGAAGAAAAGCTTTCAAGATTCCACAATTTAATAAAGAAAAGGGTTGAAAAGAAGGAATATTTTGATACAGATAAATTATGACATTTTTTAAAGTGTAAGCGAAAGGAATGCACATTATAAAACAGAGACATCTTGGTCTGATAAAAATGAACCCGTACATCATTGTCATATAGTTTGGTAATGTAAGCTTTGAGAGTCACAGAAAGTACAGTGGTTTAAAAGTGAGGCATGACGTTGGAAAAAAGTCATGCATTAAGGGACTGTTTGGATTCACGTATTGTACTACAATGTAAAACTGTCCCATCACGGTATTCGTGACACTGTAGTGCGATAGCGTCTATATTATGATTACCACTCACACTGTTTGGGTTAGAGGACACTTGTATACGTAAACATTATGGATTTCCAAAGTTAATGTTTCGGAGTGAAGTCTTCTTCGTGTTGCACTGGCGATAGTCATGAAGTATGGCAATCACGTGTGGTGTAATTAACGTCCACCCACCCTGAATTGGAAGTTATTGAAAGAGATCCGAGCCATCAATGGACTAATTAATGCCCACACGCTATGTGAGCCCCATCATGATGTTCTTGTTACATCCATGTCGTTCAATTATTTTTATAGATCATCTACAGTATCAGTTCGAAAACGAGGTATATACAAAGAACATGATTAACCACATTACAGGAAGTGGTGTTGATCGAGGGTCGACCATTAAAGAACGATTGGGGGCCACAACAATAATGGATCATTATTAATCAGTGACTTTTTTCTCTTCATCTGGGCCTGTATAACATAATCAATAGTTTGGACGTGAAACAAACAGCTTGATCGGGCCTTAGGTGGATTTTAACAGTGAATATCCAATCACTATTGTCGTCACTTGGCGTAGTACACCGGAGACTTATATCCCTCATAATCTCGGTATCCAGCCTTAAAATGGCATGTTAAAATGAATGAATGGAATGGATGAGAAACATACGTTATAGTGGGGATATAGATCTTCTGCAAGTAATGCAATTAGATAAATATAGGAATCTACCATTATTAAAAAATAAACATATAAATATTGAAAGTAATAAACAATACTACATCTACCACTATTGCTGTCAAAATGAGACATAATAAAAAATTCAGACGCACTTAAATTAAGATAAGTACTTCAAAATAATTCCAACCAAATGCAACATATCCCAGCAACAGGGGTTAGAGATCTCCATGCAAACACAGATGAAGAGAAAATTAATGCCGCTACTATGTAGAGAGATCTCCATCTACTGGTGTGCCGTCTCAACTCACACTTTATGATATGATACAAGAAACAATCAGCCAACTACTACATATATAAGCAACACCCTAATCACAACTTTTAAGAGAGCATTCATCATGCCATAAGAATCATATTCTCCTCTCACGTCCGTCATTGATTCGCACGTTAAGTACATCCCAACAAGATCCTCTTGCACTTGAGCCGAACCATGAACAGGAGGAGCTTCAGACTCAAATCTCTTAGAAGGTCCTTCATAATTTTACCTTGTGGCATACAAACATTATAACAATAAAAAAATCAGCATGGCAACGATTGAAATGGTGCAAATCTAAAAATTTTGACCCTTCCACCTTTCAAAATTACAAAGCTTATACCGTACCTGATAATTTTGCCAAGCTGTCGTAGCGTCATCGTATGACTTATAGGATTGGTGCTTACATCCGCTGTAACGATCTACCTGTGCACGTGTATCCTCCCACATGTAATATAAGTCTGGATGTCTGCCCACAAAGACCACGTAATATTTCCCCATACGTTCCTGAAAAAAATTTCATTATCAGTCATTAATTATGAAGTGAATGAAGCATCGACAATAGTTGCAATCATGTAAACTGTTAGCATATATTACAGTGTAGTAACATGAAATATACATACCCCATTTGTAGATTTATGGGTGAGATTGCATCAATGATCAAGTGATGACTTCTTAAGCATCAGCTAATAAAACAAAGAATCAACATATATCAGCAAGTGATGACATTTTCATAGATTAGCTAACAAAACAGAGAATCAACATATATCATCAAAGATGTCTCATAATAATGAACATGTCAACATAATTTGTCTGATTATTCACATCAAACGAACATATCATGGGGTATCAATCAACTGTTCGTGCATTCAGAGGCAGATAATTTGGTGTACCTGCACTGATGCATTTCACTCCCATATTAGTTACATATCAGAGATAATCCTATTACCAAGCATCAAACAGTAATTGTAGTGCCAATGTTAATAAGAAAAGTATCCAAAAGATCCCAAAAATAGGGCGTTGGGTACTCATGAAGCACCCAAAACATTCATCCCACCCAAAATATCCATCCCAAAACCACCTGTTTAATTTACACAAAAAAAGAAGATAATTTAGTAGTTTAAAAGTTTTAGTGCAGCCAAGGCAGAAATGTTTTAAACAATGACATTGCGGTCAAGGAACTTCTGTGCCCGTTCCTTCCTCCTCTCACGCCCCATTTTCAAGAAAAAACCGACACTAACAATATCTTCTTGCATCAACCGAGTAGCCCGGACCTGGTCCTCATGGCTGAGACCATCCACTTCCTCTATAATGCCCAACAGTTTTTGGAGTCGGGTCATGGTTTTCCCCTATGCCATGGCAATTGTAGGGTCCTCACGGCCTCAGCCATTTCACCCATCTTATCTCTAATATGGCCACTCGGCTTAGTTTACCCCTTCGTTTTCAGGTCATGCCACTAGAAGTTCTATGATTATTTCTAGACCCTCTCGAGGTCTCCATAGGGCCCTTATTAACCCTCTTTGACTGCTTCTGTGAACCCTCATTGAGAAAACAGGCCGAACCACTGTCATATTCATCCTCGTTATCTGAAGCAGACATACAGTTTCATTGCCATTCTTTTTAGACTCATCGTCAGAATCGACCTCATCTCTTTGGTGGCGTCGTCAAAGGGGTGAAGAGTATGCGGTATTGGCGTATGACCCGTGGGCACAATCATTCCCAAACATAAAAGTCAAGTCATTGTACCTATCAATGTATTTTCCACATACTTTTTTCGCATATGGGTGAGACTGCAAAATCAAATTAGTAAGTTAGCATGGCAACAACTATATAATCAGATATGCATAGCTAAAAAAATTAGTATCAACAAATATTTTAAAATTAGATTTGAATAGCTATTAAAATCAGCAGCTTCAACCATTTTTTAAAATCAAATATGCATGGTGTAATAAATCAGTAGCAACAACCATATTCTCCTCTCAGATATGCATAGCTGATAAAATCAGTAGCTACAACCATTTTAAAATCACATATACATGGTTTACAAAATCAGTAGCAACAACCATTTTATCCTCTTAGATGTGCATAGATAAAACAATCAGCAGCAAAAACTATTTTCAAATGAGATATGCATAGCTAAAAATATCAGTAGCTATAACCATTTATGAAAATCAGATATGCATAGTTTAATAAATTTTGCCAGGAACTCTATTTCATTTTCAGATACGCATGACTGAAAATATCAGTAGCTACAACCACTTGCAACTCAGATATGCATAGTTGATAAAATCAGTAGAATCAACCATTTATCAAATCAGATATGCATAGTTTAATAAATCAGTAGCAAGAACTCTATTTCATTTTCAGATATGCATAACTAAAACAAACTGATGCATCAAGAATTTTTCAAAACAGATATGCATAGTTTACAAAATCAGTTGCAACAATTTTTTCCTTCAGATATGCATCGACTACAAATCAGCAACAACTACAATATGCATGTTACTTACCGCAATGTACCCCTCCCATACATCATCTGTAGTGATAATCATTTTCAAGTAAGCATCCTAGCCAATGCCACTCACATTCAACATGTCCTTCACATCCCAACAGAATCTCTTTAAAGTGTGGAGACAGTTAGATATATGTTTCTTCTCTAGTTCGACTCCACATCTATCGAAGATTTTAGTTATAGTTGCCTTATAAGCTTCTGGCTTGAAACCAACGTCACTTTTTCGATCAAGATTTACCTGCTCGACCAGTGCATCGACCAATGTATTATCCATTGCATCAGTCCACTGTACGTGAGCAGATTTCTTAGGATTTGCAGTCCTTTGATTGCAGGCTGTCGAATACACAGGTAATAGTGCTGTCAATAATGTTGTCGAGCTTTTTCTAGACAGGGTACCAAATATTGTACTTGGTGATGACACAACCTTGTTGGATGAGCCTATACACTTTGAAGGAGATGCAGTCTCCTTCTTGTCTCGGCCTACCTTGTTGGAGCTCCGTAAGAAGTTCATTATACATACGCAGTAGTAACAATAAATGGAAAGTAGCATCTAACGAACCAGTGTAAGACCAAAAATTAGAGGATGAGGCATATTCATAAGATTAAATAGTACGACCTGAAACATAATAAAATATTAATTGTCGAGTATTATGAAATTCATGCAAAAAAGATTAAAAATTATGTGATCCTAACATCCCAATACCAGACTAAAATATTGTTGTTTAAAATTCTGTTGTTACACAAACAACTTAATACATCAAATAAAGAAGAGAAAATTAACACCGTTGCCGCGTATGAGGAAGACTTTCATTCCATATCTTCTCTGCAATATCATCCCTTTTTTTGGCTCACTCCTCCCTCGCGCTATCTGTCAAACAAGACAAAACGCGATCTTCATCAACATTATTGACCTCTATAGGGGATGAAAAAATTCTTTAGAATTGTCTTCACTATCCTTAACTGCTTCATTAAAATCTTCTTCACCATATACACAGATGAAGTTATGCATGACACAGTAAACTATAACAATTTTTACTTGTGTTATAAGCTTGAACTATAGTGCTATCCATAGTATAGGGAATCAACCATTTAAAAGACCGAAACACTGTTCAATAACATTTTGCAACTAGGCATGACGATAATTGAAGAGTTCTTTCTTATTAGCAAGCTTCTTTCCTGTACGAAATTCATTTAAATAATATTGAACATCTCAATAAGGTATCATAAATCCAGGAGAGTGGGCATATCCCACATCCACAACATAATATTTTTCTATGTAAAGCAATATATGAATATTAAGCATGTGAACAATTGCATGCTACATATTTAGATGAATCAGCAACAGTCATTCATTACTATGAGGGACAAGGAAATAATTAGGGCGATGAGTTAATTCATTTTATAATATACGAGCATCAAAGGCAGAACTATCCCAACTCGCTAGCACATATACAAATTTAATTTCATATCGAATGGACGGGCTACCATTACATTCTGGGACAAAACCTTTTCGATTTCAAAAGGTTGCACTTGTGTATTTTGGCAAATAGGCCGAAATATGGGTGCCATCGAGTGCCCCAATGCAATCCTATAAGCAACATTCATCTGACTTTTAGGTCGTTATTATGCAAACATCAATTTAATTGTATCATAATTACAATATTATGGGGTTGTAATAACTGAAAGTAGGGACTCCACATTGTATTATCGGATCTCTTTTAGGGTATATAAACTGGAAAACTTGACATATTCCGGATAAAGACCAATTACAACATCAAAAACTCTATTGAACTGTCGACTCACAGTTTCTCCAGATCGTGAAAATCGATGACCAACGACACGGTTTCGCACGTTGTGGCCAATTGTATGCAGGACCATGACGACTTGTTCATCTAAATTATATCTTTTTGTATTAGACAACAAATTCTTATCTCTTAACAATGAACATAACTCGAAAAACTTATTACAATCCATTCGTAGCTGTGCAGGACAATTAACATCACTCTTCTTTATGATTCCATTAACAAATCTATTTTTAGTTACATGACAATCTCGAGGCAACGACTTCACACAATAACGGCGATAATATTCAGTAGCTCCCATAACACATGTAGAGGCTGCAATTGCAGTTACTGCAGCTACTATTTCATTTTCAATCCAGTCACTATTGGAGGAATCCTCGCGGCTAGAGTCACCACCACGAGACCGCATGAGTGAAATGGGGAACTGACCTATTAATTTTTTAAGTTACTTTGCATTTACAGGCACAAATAACATCCAAATCCTAAATGTACAACCAGAGTATGAAATAACATGCAGGGTTTTTATATTATACATTACATCGATGATTAATATGATTGTGAATATATCAGAGATTTATTTCCTCTAGAACATGAAAACCATTTTCATATCAGACATAACACATGATACAAGCTAGTATAATAAGTTAATGAGTTAGAGACAGTTATCAGGCAACCAACATAAATAATACCAAGTACAAAAGAATAGCAGATTAGTAATAGCTACCATAACATTTAGGATAAGCTGACCAGTAAAACACGCACATGTTAACAATGTTATAATGGAAGGTACTGATTACTCTGAGGATCGACACTTATGTGAGACTTGACTGCACAAAAGGGCTACAATTAGACCTCAACACAGTCCAAATCATCGTAGAATATGAAATGTATGAATATATTTCATACATTACAATGTATGAGTCTGACAATATATGAACAAATATGAAACTGCCCACAAATACTAAAATTTTCTTAAAGCTGAAATACAATCAATGCGTATAACGATTTCATCAACCATAATATGGAAACTTTAAAAGTAGAACAAGGATGATCGATTCATTTGTTAAACATTGTTAACATAGACAATGGAATATTACCTACCCTATCCAAGAACACCTGGACTCAGGGCAAAACTTAACGATTTAATTAAGTAAATAATGTGAGAAGAAAGAAGACAAGGATAACTTATATCGACTTTCCAGAAATGGTTCTAACGATCGGGCCATATCAGTACTCCCATTCTCATTGACATGCACAAGTCATGTCGCATGTGTCAGGATGTAAATCCATCTTCCGGATACACGGCAGATACACAGTAATGTCCAAAAGATTCAACTGTCAGCAAAATCCTATTGGGGTGTCCGGCGCCTGCTTGCCATCTTCGTAGAGTGTAGAGGAAAGGTGGTCGCTACTCCCCTATGACATGCATCCACAAAACATGGGTGTTTTGGGATGTATACCATAGTGAAGGAGAAATACATGGAAGGGATTGTTGGGGATTTATGTTGCGAAATCCCACAGATCTAGATCTAGCATAGCAATTCAATAGTAACAAGCAATCATAGAAGAACATAGATTTTAACGTGGAAAACCCTTGCGGAAAAAAACCACGGCAGAAAGTGACAAAAATCTACTATGAAAAGAAATTACAAGAGAGAGGACTTATCCAATTCAAATAACCTCGAATCTCACCCTTATTACACCCTTTGATAACCCCAAAACCCTTTAGAAAGATTTAGAATTATTTTTCATACCCTAGAAAAGCCCAAGGAACACCTATTTATAATTTAGGCAACTTTCCTTCCGCATCCCAGTTGTGAAAGGACCCAAATTTTCGTAATCCGCAAAATCACGGAACGAATCTGCGTAACCACGACTAGTCGAAGGGGAGCTACGACCGGTCGAGGGACCCCTACGACCGGTCGAGCATCCCGGATGACAAAAAATAGGGCTCGCTGGACTTCGAGTTGAGCAGTGCTCAACTAGTCGTGCAACACCCACGACCGGTCATGGCTGACTCACGACTGGTTGAGCAACACACAGGAAGATTTAAGGCTTCTGACAACAATCTCCACCAAGTCTTCAATCTTCAACCGTGTAACTCCTTGACCTCTTCTCTTATCTCTTCATTTCATCATAGCTTCAATCAACGCTTCTTTGCATACTCCGTCCTTCTTTTACGCCATCGCCAAGCCTAGAGAAGTTACATAGAACTTAAACTTTTCTGTAAGAACGATGTAGGTGAGCATGTCTGCTGGATCAACATCCACAAGCTTAACCACATTTGCTCTTGTCTTCTCAAAAGAAAAGACGTAGTCTTCTTACTATCTCACTGCTACCCAATATTGTTTGCCGAGGTACTTGCTCACAACATTGATAGCCTATGAAATAACTGGTCTAATCTAGACCATGACATACACTGCCAGCCGCATTCGAATAAGGCTCATGAGATATCTTGCTTTTCCTCATCCGTTTTGGGACGTTTTCAGAGGAAAACTTGAGGAGAGACACGTAGTTAACGCTCTCTGGCTTTACCTGACCCATCACATCCTTGATTAATACCTACACATAAGGTATTCCTCCTGTGATTACCAAAGCCTACTCCTCCTTCAGTCTCAATACCGAGAACCATCTTTGTAGCCCCCCGATCCTTCATCCACAAAGGAATCAAATCACTGCCTAGGCGACAAGTCGAATCACGACCTCCTACAAAATCTTTTCTCAGCCCCTTTAACTTCGAACCGCTCTGGTTGCTTTATGTAGATCTTCTCTTCACTTTCTCTTACAGAAGTACAGACTCCACATCTATCTTTCCAGCTCAAGATCACATTGGTCAACCAGCGCTAATCACGGATCTAATAGACACCTGCTATACCGTCGGCACGAATATTTTTAAGAAGTCGATCCCATCTCTCTGAGCATAACCCTTCGCTACCAACCTTGCCCTGTATCTATGCTGTATCCTCCTGAAGGTCCACCTGCATCAAACCGCTCTCAGGCCCACTGAAAGCTCCACCCGCTCCCATATGTCGGTCTGGTACAACAAATCCATCACATCGCTTATAGTCACCTTTCACTTCTCAGCACTAGGCTTACCTAGAGCCATCTGAATAGAAGATGAATCCCCTACGATATTGGAGTCATCCATGTACCTCGCCGATATCCTGCGATCATGCTGTATGATTTTTCTCACAGGTGACTGCTCTACCTACTCTGTATCCTTGTCTGCGTGTCTCAGCCTTCCCACCCTGCTAGCTCATGTAGCCATGCCCAACATGCCACACACATGCAGAGGTAAAATTCGCTACATCCACTGCAGCTCCACCTTTTGAAGTGCTCCCGGTCAACCTGTACAAGTTACCGAGTCATTGCGCTTTCATGATTACCTATGCCCCCTTAGATACTTTAAGGGCACCATCAATACCTGTGTACTTGCATCCTTTTACCTCAAGCACACTACGAGAAATCAGATTCTACTTCAAATCAGGAACGTGCCTCACATCTGTCAAGGTACGCTCCACCTCATCAAACATCTTGATGCGCACAGAACCAATAGCCACAACATTACAGGCAAAGTCATTGCCCATAAATACCTGTCCACCATCGCACTCCCTGTAGCTAGTGAAGCAACTTCGATTAGGAGTCATGTGAAAAGATACCCCTATGTCTAGCATCCACTCTCCCTTATGACCATCGTATGACTGTCTGAGCGAAGACACAGATAAAACATCACCATCACATCCATTTGACGTAACAATGTTGACCTTCCTGCATGAAGCCTCAGAATCTTCCCTCTTCAATTTAGGATTTTCACAATCCTTCTTCACATGTCCTTCCTTCCCACAGTTCCAGCACTTTACCTTTCCTTTGCTCTTGTCCTTGGATTTGGATTTAGAGCCTGAAGAACCTGTACCTTGTCCAGAATTCTTACCCACTGTAAACAGTGCATCAAAAGATGTTCTCATGTCACTATTTAACTGTCTTATAGCCTTCCCTTGAAGGGCTGAGATAACGGTATCGACACTCAGGGTTTTATTCATGCTGCACATAGTGTCCTTGAATGACTCATAAGACTCCAGAAGAAAATTTACCAACATACATGCTTGTTCTTCATCTTTCATTACTTCCTCCATATCCAGCAATTTACAAACTAATTTATTAAAGTTGTTGATGTGAGCCTCCAAATCTCCACCCTCTGCCATCTTAAAGTTATACCACTGCCGCTTCAAGTATAGGCGATTTTCAGAGGACTTCTTTGCATAGATATTCTCTAACTTCGCCCAGAAATTAGCTGCAGTTTTCTCCCTCAAAATATTATAGAGAACCTCATTCATGAGAATAAACGGATTGAGGCTAAAGCATTACTATCAAGGTTTTCCCATTCATCATCTTTCATGATAGATTTTCGCTCCTCAAGAGCCTTAATCTCACCTTACTTGGTTAACAGGCTAATCATCTTAACCTTCCATAACTCAAAAATATTTTTTCCTGAGTACTTCTTAATATCAAACTTGTTGTTTTCCATTATTACTAATCCTGCAAATTTAGATCTGTGCCCCAGCGATTGCTCTAATACCACTTGTTGGGGATTTTGCTGCGGAATCACACAAATCTAGATCTAGGATGACAATTCAATAGTAACAAGCAATCACAGAAGAACACAGAGATTTTAACGTGGAAAACTCTTGCGGAAAAAAACCATGGCATAAAGCGACAAAAATTCACTATGAAAAGAAATTACAAGAGATAGGACTTACCCGATTCAAACAACCTCGAATCTTACCCTTACTACACCCTTTGATAACCCTAGAACCCTTTAAAAAGCTTTAGAATTATTTTTCATACCCTAAAAAAGCCCGAGGAACACCTATTTATAGTTTAGGCAACTTCCCTTCCGCATCCCAGTTGCGAAAGGACCTAGATTTCCGTAATCCGCAAAATCACGGAACGAATCTGCGTAACCACGACTAGTCAAAGGGGAGCTACGATCGGTCGAGGGACCCCTACGACCGGTTGAACTATCCCTACAACCGGTCAAGCATCCCAGATGACAAAAAACAGGGCTCGCTGGACTTTGAGTCGAGTAGTGCTCGACTAGTCGTGCAGCACCCACGACCGGTCGTGGCTGACTCACTACCGGTCGAGCAACACACAGGAAGATTTAAGGCTTCTGACAACAAGGATAACATCTGTCGCCCACAAACGTAAATACTCTCTCTCCGAATTGAGCGTTAACGTTATATATTACACCTTCTGTAAAAGAAATGCAACGCAATACCTGTCTTCTCCAAATCACTCACATGATTTGTGGACGGAAGGTGGACAGAAAAATGCAAGCTTCAGGGATTTCCAACGATTGTTATTTCAAGACGTGGACCACAGACGCTGGTGGAGGCCGCATGTTTTGTACTACAGGACGATCTTCAACATCCGAGGCTGTGAGAAAGAGGAGAAACCATAAAAGAGAGAGTAGAGCTGAGAAATGGTCCGCTGAACCACATTCACAAAAATGATTTTTTTTTTCTTCTCTTTGCTGTGGTGGTGCAGTGCAATGAAAGCATTGCACTGCTAGCTGCATTGTACTCTAACGATCGAGACGCGTGGAGGCCGCAAAACAGTTCGGCGACGTACTCGGCCGGGTTGTGGACCACGTGTTGATAATCCAATTCAAACACAGTGAAATGTACTTTTTTATTAAAATATACAATGCTGTAACACCTAGGCCAGCATCCAAATACGCCTAATGAATTCATGGTGTGAATATAATATAGACATCGTAAGTGTGAATATAATATAAACATCATAATGGAGGCCACAAAATTAGTAGAAGTTAACACAACATCGATGTGGTGTGCCAACCAAACTAACGACAACTACTTCAGAAGCGGATCGGCTGGTGTACCACGCACCACCAAATTGACTGGATGCGGATAAGCTACTTAACCATCAATAGAATACGTCTCAGCCGCTTAAGTGAGGTCTCCTCATCCCGTGAGCCTCAGCGTGATGTATTTGTTATATGCACACCGTCTATTTATTTGAAGAGATCATTTTTAAGGCGTCAACTAAAGGTTGAGAAAGATTTAAAGCTCCAGTGGATCCAAGCACAGAAAATAGTGGGGATTGAACACTTAGGGCGTGTTTGGCCAGGCGTTGGATATGGTATTAGATGGGATTAGGAGGATTATTCTGGGCCATCTCATCCCATCCCCCGTTTGGGATGGCGGGATGTACCTCCCCCTCATAAACACCGCCCTTAGCTAACATGGATTTTGCCAATCCTAGGATGTGAATTTTCACCTCTATGTGGGGCCCACCAAGATATCAATGAGATATCCACTTCGTCCATCATTTTCACCGGCCTACATCTAGCCATAAACCTTTTTTGAGGCAAATATAAAAAAGTGAGTTGGGCACACCACAAGAAGCAGTGTAGATGTAGACGCATCCATTTGGCCATTTGGGATAGTCCAAACAGGCTGCTGTATATCCCATGGGCTATCCCAAACCCATGGGATCAAGGGACAAACACGACACCACTATCATTAAAATCCATTCTATCCCTCCGAATCCAATGAGATTGGTCTGGCCAAACACGCCCTTACCATTAAAAACTTCTCCGGAACGTAGAAGTTTTCGATCAAGCTAATATTTATGATTTACCTTATTCCATATATATGTTAACTTATAAAAAAGTTGGATCTCAAATAAACATCATGATGGGACCATCGAGGGTTTCAACAGTGGGCTTTATTGTTCCCACTGTTTTCTACGGTGGGTCCACTTAAACTTTAGATCTGCCTTATTCTTTGGCACATGACCTAAAATGATCTCTCCAAATGGATGAATGGTGTGGATACAACAAATACATTATCTTAGGGCTAGAGAATATGGTGACATCATTTGGCTAGATGATTTTAAACCATGATTCCAAAAATAAAAGAGAAATTTAGGACTGTGGACCCCACCTTTTATCCAGCCGAGTTTTATGAAAGAAGACAAACTTTGTTTTGCAACTTAGACTTGCTTGTACGGACAGCAAATTTGAGGATAAAAATACCCCTCCCTTTCGAAGATGAGCACTGACGCTCCTCCAGTCGAGAGTTGTACGAACGGCTCAAAAGAGATCAAAGTTACATGGCCCCACAGCTATGTATTTATTATATCCACAACGTTCATCCATATTTTGAGATCATTTCGAAGCATTATCCAAAAAAAAAATCATATCCAAAGATCAACTGGACCACACCACAAAGAGCAGCAGGAAAACTGATTTTCACCGTTAAAAATTTTGTAGGGCCCACCATAACATTTATTTTCCATCCAATCTATTCATGAGGTCACAAAGGCCTGGATGAAGAGGGGAAAAAAGTTTTCATAATGATCCAAAACTTTCGTAACCCCTAAAAGGGTTTCAATGGTAGACGTTCAATTCCTGCCTTTTACAGTGTGGTCCACTTGATAGGTAGATCTATCTTATTTTTCATCCTAAGCCTTAATATGAGCTCTCCAAATAGATGGACGGTTTGGATATAACACAGACATCATGATGGGACCCACAAAAGCAACATAGTAAAAAAAAAAAAGATGGCCACGGCGCTGCCTGTCCACTATGGCTATAGCTATGGTTATAATCTGTAGCTAAAGTGTATCGAAATTTCAGATTTTTAAGGCAAACTCAGTGGACAGTTCTGAACTTTTTTGATAATATCGACAGATCGTCGATATATCGACACAATTATAACTACGATTATAATCCGTAGCTAAAGTGTATCAAAAATTGTTATCTATGACTAACGTCGATATATCGATGATATGTATATAATATCGACAACTTATGTCGATAATATCGATGATATGTAGATAATATCGACGTTTGCATCTTTTACAAAAGAAAAAATTTGTATTTTTTTTTTTTTTCATTTTTGTTTTGGTTTAGGTTATAGGTTTTGGTTTAGGTTATAGTTTTTTATTTAGGTTATAAGTTAACGGTTTAGGTTAAGGTTATAGGTTTTTGGATTTGAAAATGGGTTTGGGTTTAGGTTATAGGTTTTGGTTTTGGTTTAGGTTATAGGTTTTGGGATTTGAGAATGGGTTCGGGTTTAGGTTATAGGTTTTGGTTTTGATTTAGGTTATAGGTTTTGAGATTTGAGAATGGGCTCGGGTCTATGTTATTGGTTTTGGTTTTGGTTTAGGTTATAGGTTTTGGTTTATGTTATAGGTTATAGGTTTTGGTTTAGGTTTAGGTTATAGGTTATAGGATTTGAGAATGGGTTCGGGTTTAGGTTATAGGTTTTGGTTTTGGTTTAGGCTATAGGTTTTGATTTAGGTTATAGGTTAACGGTTTAGGTTTAGGTTATAGGTTTTTGGATTTGAGAATGGGTTCGGGTTTAGGTTATAGGTTTTGGTTTTGGTTTAGGTTATAGATTTTGGAATTTGAGAATGGGTTCGGGTTTTGGTTATAGGTTTTGGTTTTGGTTTAGGTTATAGGTTATAGGTTTTGGGATTTGAGAACGGGCTCGGGTTTAGTTTATAGGTTTTGGTTTAGGTTTTAGGTTTTAGGTTTAGGTTTTGGTTTAGGTTTAGGTTATAGGTTATAGGATTTGAGAATGGTTCGAGTTTATGTTATAGGTTTTGGTTTTGGTTTAGGTTATAGGTTTTGATTTAGGTTATAGGTTAACGGTTTAGGTTAAGGTTTAGGTTTATGTTTTGGTAGTGTTTTCTCTTGGGTTTTCAAGTTTAGGTTTAGGTTAAGGAGTTGATATTAGGATTATGTGTAGGTTTAGGTTTAGGGATTTGAGAATACATTTAGGTTTTAAGTTATAAGTGTAGGTCATAGGTTTAGGTTTAAGTTAGGTTATAGGTTAAGGTTTAGGGAATTGAGAATAAGTTAAGGTTTAGGTTTAGGGATTTGAGAATACATTTAGGTTTTAGGTTTAGATTTAGGTTTAAGGTTTACGTTTAGGTTTAAGTTTTGAGCGAGGGCAAACATGAAATTGAGTGGGGGTAAACTAGAAAATCAGCGGGGCGAACATGAAATTGAGTGGGGGAAACATGAAATTGAGTGGGGCAAACTAGAAATTGAGCAGGAAAAACATGAAAAATGAGTGGTGCTTGTTTAATTTTGTGACGCTATCTATCATGCCATTGAGCAAGGGAAGCATTATCAGTTTGAGCAGGGCACACATGAAATTCAGCAGGACAACCTGAAAATTGAGTAGGTCAAAATAGAAATTTAGTGGGGTAAACAAGAAATTCAGCAGGAGTAACAAGAAATTGAGCGGGGCAAACTAGGAAACGAGCGGGGTAAGCATGAAATTGAGTGGGGCAAACTAAGAAACGAGCGGGGTAAGCATAAAATTAAGCGGGACAAACTAGGAAATGAGCGGGTCAAGTATGAAATTGAGCGGGGCAAACATGAAATTGAGCAGGGCAGACTAGAAAATGAGGAAGAGAAATTTGAATTTTGAGCGAGGGAAACTTGAATTTTGAGTGGACAAACTACAAAATCAGTGGGGCAAACTAGGAAATCAGCGAGGCAAATATGAAATTGAGTGGAGAAAACATGAAATTTAGCGTGGAAAACTTAAATTTGAGTGGGGCAAACTACAAAATCAGAGGGAAAAACTAGGAAAGCAGCGAGGCAAACATGAAATTGAGCAGGGGAAACATGAAATTCAGCGGGGCAAACTAGAAAATCATTACGCCCACTGTGTTCGGTGCTCTGTGGGCCCCATTATGATGTAGGTGTTTCATCCATGCCGTCCATCTATTTTTATAGATCATTTTCTGATATTACAAAAAATGAGGTATATCCTGATCTCAATTGGACCACATTACACGAAACAGTGTTTCATGAACATCGACCATTAAAACTTTTTGGGGGTCATAAAAGTATTGGATCAAGATGATCTTTATTTTTAGACTTCATCTGGGTCTTTATGACCTAATAAACAGATTGGATTTCAGATAAACAGATGATTCACTTGATATTTTGATATGCTTCAACTTAGGGCTCAACCGCTAAAATTAGATGGACGGCGTGGATATACTACATACATTCAATGTGGGCCCATCTAAGTGTAGGTTATAAGTTTAGGTTATAAGTGTAGGTTATGGGTTTAGGTTTAAGTTAGGTTATAGGTTAAGGTTTAGGGAACTGAGAATAGGTTAAGGTTTAGGTTTAGGAAATCGGGTTAAGGACTGGGATTAGGTTTGGGTTTTCTTGTTTAGGTTTAGGTTAAGGAGTTGAGATTAGGATTAGATATAGGTTTAGGTTTAGGGATTTGAGAATACATTTAGGTTATAGGTTTAGGTTTAGGTTATAAGTGTCGGTTATATGTTAAGGTTTAGGGAACTGAGAATAGGTTAAAGTTTAGGTTTAGGAAATCGGGTTCGGGACCAGGTTTAGGTTTGGGTTTTCAAGTTTAGGTTTAGGTAAAGGAGTTGATATTAGGATTAGGTGTAGGTTTTGGTTTAGAGATTTGAGAATACATTTAGGTTTTAGGTTATAAGTGTAGGTTATAAGTTTAGGTTTAAGTTAGGTTATAGGTTAAGGTTTAGGGAATTGAGAATAGGTAAAGGTTTAGGTTATAGGTTTTGGAATTTGGGCCCACTGTGATGTTTGTGAGAAATCCTCCCTGTCTAAGTTCATTCATAGGGTCAAAAAGACCTCGATGAAGAGGAAAAATTAATTTCATAATGATCCAAAACTTCTGTAACCCCTAAAAGGGTTTCAATGGTAGACGTTCAATTCTCCACTGCCTTTTACAGTGTGGTCCACTTGATAGTTAGATCTATCTTATTTTTCGTCTCAAGCCTTAATATGAGCTCGTAAAATATATGGACGGTTTGGATATAACACATACATCATTATGGGACCCACAAAAGCAACATAGCAAAAAAAAAAAAAAATTCTAGTTTGCCCCGCTCCTAGAAATTGAGCGGGGCAAACATGAAATTGACCCCACTGTCAAAATCTAGTTTGCCTACCTTTTATCCCGCTGTTTTTTATGAAATAATACAAAGTTACTTTTGCAACTTATACCTGCACGTACGGAGACCCAATTCCAGGATGAAAATACCCCTCATTTTCACTGCTGTCCACTTTTCCTCTCCCTTTCCAGGATAAGGTTTAGGTTTAGCTTTGGGTTTTTAAGTTTAGGTTTAGGTTTAGGTTAGGGAGTTGAGATTAGGATTATGTGTATATTTCGCTTTAGAGAATTGAGTTTAGGTTATAGGTTTAGGGAAAGGTTAGGTTTAGGTTATAGGTTTTGAGATTTGAGAATAGTTTTAGGTTATAACTATAGGTTTAGGTTAGGTTATAGGTTAATGTTTTGGGATTTGAGAATGGGTTCGGGTTAAGGTTATAGGTTTTGGTTTTAGTTTAGGTTATAGGTTATAGGTTTAGGATAAGGTTTATGTTTAGGTTTAGGTTATAGGTTTTGGGATTTTAGAATGGGTTCGGATTTAGGTTATAGGTTTTGGTTTTCGTTTTGGTTTAGGTTATAAGTTTTTGGATTTGAGAATGAGTTATGGTTTAGGCTTAGGAAATCGGGTTCAGGTTCAGAATTGGGTTTAAGTTTGGGTTTTTAAGTTTAGGTTTATGTTTAGGTTAGGGAGTTGAGATTAGGATTAGGTGTAGGTTTCGCTTTAGAGAATTGAGTTTAGGTTATAGGTTTTGGGAAAGGTTAGGTTTAGGTTATAGGTTTTGGGATTTGGGAATAGTTTTGGGTTATAAGTATAGGTTTAGGTTATGTTATAGGTTAAGGTTTAGGGATAGGTTATAGGTTTTGGGATTTGAGAATGGGTTCAGGTCTAGGTTATAGGTTTTGGTTTTGGTTTAGGTTATAGGTTATAGGTTTAAGATAAGGTTTATGTTTAGGTTTAGGTTATAGGTTTTGGGATTTTAGAATGGGTTCGGGCTTAGGTTATAGGTTTTCGTTTTCGTTTTGGTTTAGGTTATAGGTTTTTGGATTTGAGAATAAGTTATGGTTTAGGTTTAGGAAATCGTGTTCAGGTTCGGGATTAGGTTTAAGTTTGGGTTTTTAAGTTTAGGTTTAGGTTTAGGTTAGGGAATTGAGATTAGGATTAGGTGTAGGTTTCACTTTAGGGAATTGAGTTTAGGTTATAGGTTTTGGGAAAAGTTAGGTTTAGGTTATAAGTTTTGGGATTTGGGAATAGTTTTAGGTTATAAGTATAAGTTTAGGTTAAGGTTTAGGAATAGGTTATAAGTTTTGGGATTTGAGAATGGGTTCAGGTTTAGGTTTTGGTTTAAGTTATAGGTTATAGGTTTTGAGATTTGAGAATGGGTTCGGGTTTAGGTTATATGTTTTGGTTTGGGTTTTGGTTTAGGTTATAAGTTTTGGGATTTGAGAATGGGTTCGGGTTTAAGTTATAGGTTTTGGTTAAGGTTATAGGTTATAAGTTTAGGTTTAGGTTTAGGTTAAGGTTAGGTTTAGGTTATAGGTTTTGGGAATTGATAATGGATTCGGGTTTAGGTTATAGGTCTTGGTTTTGGTTTAGGTTATAGGTTATAGGTTTAGGTTATGGGTTTAAGTTTAGGTTATAGGTTTTGGTTTTGGTTATGGTTATAGGTTATAGGTTTAGGTTTAGGTTAAGGTTAGGTTTAGATTATAGGTTTTGGGATTTGGAAATAGTTTTAGGTTATAAGTATAGAACTCCCAATTTTGCTAACAAATACGACCCTTTTGATCATTTCTTCACATGTACACTTCCGAAAAGGACATTATGTGGACTAGATTAGAAGGATCAGTCATCCTAAATTAGGATGCATTTTTTGTCTCAAATATTCACTTGTAGCATACCATATCTCAGCGGATTGACGTAACTTTTTTTATCGTGTGTACATTCCCATAGTGATGGTGCTTTTCTAAAATTAAACTTTGTTGTTTAACATCTATTTCAAAACCATTTTTGCTAGGGACCACATGTTCTTCACCTACCTCTGCTTCACATTTTGTCACTTAAAGCACGAAGGAGAAGAAGTCTACAAGAAGAAGTAGAAAGCAGCCACAACTCTACTTTCATTTGACGATGATGGTAAGGAAAGAGGGGAGGGGGGATTATGTGCCTCTTCAATCTATCCCCTTACTACAGGGCTCTTGCTTGCTTCGATCCTTAGTCAATGGGATCGAGGCAATTTAAGTGAGTACACAACGATCACATAAAACTCCAGAGGCATATCTCCATTTCTTCCACCTCGCCTAAATTCTATGCGCAACATGCTTCTCAATCTATCCACTCTCATGAATTGTCAATCCAAGTAGGCAATCTTGACTAATTCCTCGTTCTCATTCTTATTATTACTAAAATTGCACTCTATATACTCTATTTTTAGTCTTGACCAGGTTTAGGTTTTCAAGTTTAGGTTTAGGTAAAGGAGTTGATATTAGGATTAGGTGTAGGTTTAGGTTTAGGGATTTGAGAATACATTTAGGTTTTAGGTTACAAGTGTACGATATAGGTTTTGGTTTAAGTTATATTATAGGTTAAGGTTTAGGGAATTGAGAATAAGTTAAGGTTTAGGTTTAGGGATTTGAGAATACATTTAGGTTTTAGGTTTAGGTTTAGGTTTTGAGCAGGGGAAAACATGAAATTGAGTGGGGGTAAACTAAAAAATCAGCGGGGCGAACATGAAATTGAGCGGGGGAAATATGAAATTGAGTGGGGCAAACTAGAAATTGAGTTGGGGAAACATGAAAAATGAGTGGTGCTTGTTTAATTTTGTGACGCTATCTATCATGTCATTGAGCGAGGGGAGTATTATCAGTTTGAGCGGGGCATACATGAAATTCAGCAGGACAACCTGAAAATTGAGCTGGTCAAAATAGAAATTGAGTGGGGCAAACTAGGAAATGAGCGGGTCAAGCATGAAATTGAGTGGGGCAAACATGAAATTGAGCAGGGCAAACTAGAAAATGAGCAGGGAAAATTTGAATTTTGAGCGGGAGAAACTTAAAATGATGGATATCCAATCACTATTGTTTTCCTGTCGCGTGGTACATCTAAGATTTATATCCCTCTTATTTTTAGGATGAGGCCCTGAAATGATCTATACAAATGGATGAACGAAATGGATGAACACATACATCATAGTGGGGGCCCACAGAGCACTGACCACTAGCCACGGGGCTGGTGTCAGGGGGAGTAGTCAATCCGTTTCCTATACTACAAACATTTAATGTGGGCCCAACTGATGCGTGATTTCTTCCTTGGACTGACCATTTTCAGAAGAAGACAAAATGCTGATAAGGGGGGCCCACAAAATAAGTTTTTTTCATCTTTCTCGTGGAACCAGAGGGTGAAAAGGGAGGTGAAAGCAACGTGAAAGCAGTAGTGGAAAGGGAGATGAAAATCAAACAGTAAAAAGGGAGAGAAAAAGTGAACAACAGTGAACATGAGGGGTATTTTTGTCTTGGAATTGGGTCTCCGCACGTGGAGATCTAAGTTGCAAAAGTAACTTTGTATTCTTTCATAAAAACAGCTGGATAAAAGGTGGGCAAACTAGATTTTGACAGTAGGGTCAATTTCATGTTTGCCCCGCTCAATTTCTAGTTTGCCCCACTTAATTTTCAGTTTGCCCCGCTCAATTTTCAGTTTGCCCCGCTCATATATGGACGGTTTGGATATAACACATATATCATGATGGGACCCACAAAAGCAACATAGCAAAAAATAATAATTTCAGTTTGCCCCGCTCAATTGAGCAGGGCAAACTGGAAATTGACTGGGGTAAACTAGAAATTGAGCGGGGCAAAATGATTTTATTTTATTTTTTGCTATATTGCTTTTGTGGGTCCCATCATAATGTATGTGTTATATCCAAACCGTCCATATATTTTACGAGCTCATATTAAGGCTTGAGACGAAAAATAAGATAGATCTAACTATCAAGTGGACCACACTGTAAAAGGCAGTGGGGAATTGAACGTCTACCATTGAAACCCTTTTAGGGGTTACAGAAGTTTTGGATCATTATGAAATTTATTTTTCCTCTTCATCCAGGTTATTTTGACCCTATGAATGAACTTAGACGGGGAGGATTTCTCACAAACATCATAGTGGGCCCCCTAAAGGTTTCTAATGGTTGACGCTCATTCAACATTGTTTCTTGTAATGTGGTACACTTGACATTTGGATATACCTCATTTTTGGTCTCATACCATAAAATGGTCTGGAAAAATATATGGACAACATGGATGAAAAACACACATCAAGGTGGGGCCCACATACCACCAACCATCCGCCATTGGCTGGTGGCAGACGGAGTACCCAATCCCTTTCCTTGAAAGGAGGGGTATTTTTGTCCTGAAATTCCAAATCCGCGCTCGGGTCTAAGTTGCAAAACGAAGTTTGTATTCCACCATAAAAATAGCTGGCTAAAAGGTGGGGTCCACAGTCCTAAATTTCTCAAAACAAAAGTCATATGTAAAAATAAAGTGGACAACACCACAAATATTAAAATATTTGTAAGGCCCCCCATGATATTTATTTTCCATCCTAACTATTCATGAGTGCAAAAAGACCCCATAAGAAGTTCACTACATTTTTCATTTTTCAGTGTGGTCCACTTGATCTTTGGATATGTCATATTTTTCCGTTTAAGGCTTAAGACGAGCTCGCTAAATAGACGGACGGCTTAGATGTAACACATAGGGTTGAAAGTCGGGCGGGTTGGTTCTCAACCCTAACCCAACCCAAGGTTCCTATACCTCAATCCTAACCCAACCTAACCCAACCTCGGGTTGAGAATTCTCAACCCAAGCCCAACCCAAGTGGGCTCGGTCGGGTTGATCGGGTTGGTCGGGTGCATACGTGCTGATATTTTCATTATTATATTAATTTATTATATTTCAATATACGATTTATTTTTTGTATCTATGATTTTATTAATTATATATGTGATTATTCATCATAAAAAACTTCATTTTTTTTTTTAAAAGCTAAAATATAGGACAACTACTCCTTTAAAAGTCATGTAGCATAACATGCAATTGATTTGGGAGAGAGAAATCTGGAATACCTTGTTAGCTTGAGTCCTTAGAAATGACATGGACAAATGAGACCAACATCACTAGTGTGTCTTCGACACAAACGATCCACACTCAATTATAATTTATAAGTAATTTGTACATTGATCGGGTTCGGGTTGGGTCGGGCATCCCGAGACCTCAACCCGAGTCCAACCCAAGTTTTATCGGGTTGGTGTTTGTATAGCCCAAGCTTGATATCAGGCCCGATGTATCATGACCAATCCCAACCCAATGTGGGGTCGGTCACGGGTCCGTCGGTTGAACCCGCCCAACTTTCAGCCCTAGTAACACATACCCTCATAACTTGGTGACGTCAATACACCAGCCAGGTCGGTGGTGTGTGGTACACCAGCCAATCCGCTTACATCAGCTTCTGTCGTGGATAATGCAGTGAATTAAAATAATTGGGTTGGATGCTGCATGCAGTTTCGCAGCAACAAACTGGGAAGGAGTCGCTTTTAAAAGCTTTTCCAGTTGTCTATGGCGGGGAGAGAGAGAGCTAGCTGAAAATGAGGGTGGGATCGAGTCTCTTGCACAATCCTCCCCCGGCAATCTCAGCCGTCCGTCAACTTCCCACTTTCATTAGACCCTCCTCCTTTACTGGTTGTTCATTCCCCACGTCTGGCCATCTCCACCGTCTCCGCTCCCGTTCGAATCCTAATTTCAAGGTTTCCTTTTAATGCTCTGTTCTACTACTCTGGACGAGAGTTCATACCATACGCCTACATTTTCAATTTGTACAAGTGGGGCTAATGGTTCAGTAGTCCAGACCGTTGATATGCTGGACTTAAAAGCGGATGGTCTAGGCACCTAAAATCGCCCAGGGTGGAAGATACTAGCCATTAAATCTTTGGATCCTGCTTTTGCTTGAATTCGGACCGTTGCTGTATTTTCTTTTAACCATACTCTTCCGGTCAGCAAATAGAGGTTTTTGAATTTACGCGGGAATTTTGGTGAATATCAACGGCCTGGATTGCTGAAACATGGGACCCATTTGGACAAAATGAAAACGTGAGCTTATTGTAGGAAATCCCTGGGTCAAGCATTCTGTGCAACTGGGTCCATCTTCCAACGATCGAGATCGTTCATCTGGTGAGGTGGATAGTGAGTGGCTGTTGACCGTTGGCCTTGTTTCCTTCCTAACCATCCATTTGCTGGCGCAATTTTCTCAAATGTGGGTGAATTGTGCAGAATCACACACCATGGTGGGGCCCACCAGATGAACGGCCCCAATCACCGGAAGGTGGCCGGTGCATTTGAAGGTGCTGGCAACTGCAGCTCAGCATTTTTCTGTACTTCCTCTTTTCTCTTTTTAAATTTAGTTTTGTTCATTCATCTAGATCTTAGGGGCAAATGGAAGAGCTGGGATGGAATGCAGTACTGATACATTGCCAGGAATGGAGGATTCTGATTTACCTGTTGAGCTCTGCCAGACATACACTCTGCCTCCGGTTCTCACGCTTGAAGATGCCGCCAATCAGATCAAACAGGAAATCGAGAAGTTGAAGTCGAAGCCTCCTCATTCCTCAAGTGGTGTGTTGAGATTTCAGGTAAATAGATTTTTAGTCCCTATAGCCCCTGAATTCACCCTTGGGTGTGGTGCATGGCATAAGGCGGACCCCACGTTGAAGATGGTCCGGCACAATCAGGCCATTCCATTCATCAGGCAAAAACCAGGCTGTATGTTGAACAGGGACCATCGATAAGTCAGGTGGCTTGCATGATGAGTGGACAGACCTGATTTTTGCACTAGATCATCTTCGTGGGGTCCACCTTTTGCACAGCTCTGATGCCCTACACAAGTGGGACTCCAGCACACTGATACAGATCAATCAATGCTTTTGAAGTAGTGTTATTGATTGCAACATAAATCCAATGGGATGGACGTGCTCAGTTTCAAATCTGAAGTGAATATGTGCAAAAATCAACCTCAAAATCCCAATTCCAGCAGCCTTACATGATTCCCAGCAAAATAGGAAAACATTCTAGTAAGCACATTCAAGATTCCAGTTCAGTCATGTGGAATCCTGCTGGTTCAGTCATCAAGGTGGTCTCACTTGAAGAAGCCGACGGTGAGGAGAAAAAAAAAATTCAATTGCGCACATTTGATTACATGTATAGCCAACTGACTTGATGATTGAGCCAGCCTGATTGTCAAGCTGCAACACATAAATGGTGGGGCCCACCGCCTATGAACAGCCTAGGTCTTGTGCGCATGGTGTGAGTAGGATTGAGAAGCCTATTTTGGTGATTAGCCTTCTATGAGTTTTGCTAGCAAGGTTTGTCATTATGAGCTGAGGATTTCACATCTTCCATTTTTACCATACATATTGCACGTGTGCAGGGCAAGGTTTTGAATAACGGTATCAGTGGGCATAGACGATGGGCTTGAAAACAGCACTATACAGAGTGTATCAGATCATGTTGGCCAAGATTTTTTTTTTTAGAACAAAAAAATCTTGAAAAAAATAATAAGCAAATAGGATGAAAAAAGCAAAGCATTATATCTATCTCTCTTTCTTTCTTTCTTTCTTTTTTTTTTTTTTTTTTTGGTATTTGTATTTGTTTTAAATGTCTAATGGTGTACCCAACCAGATTTTCATTAGAATGCTCTCATATTGACTTGCTGAACGCAAACCAAAAATAGGTCCTTGGTGAACACACGTCAAGCATGATATCGTGGATTAGGGTCCATTACTTGTTAATACAACCAAAAAAAAAAAAAAAAAAAAGAGAAGAAGAAGAGAAAAGGAAAAAAAAAAACAAGTGATGGTTTACCCCTTCTTCCAATATTTTTTAAATGGTCCATTCTGCTTCAATTCGTTGAATCTCACTCAAATCTTATCTTTGATCCTCAAAATAATCCTAGATGTAGTCTAAAATTAGTTTCTAAGCTCTTTGTGGTTGAAATGAAGAAAGAAATAGAGAAATGAGAGAAAATTTGAAAATAAGAATGTCAAAATGGGGCCTTTATGTAAGTGCCTTGTTTCAGTGCTGATATAGGGTGTATTGGCCTGTTTGACTGATGCAGGTCTATAAAGCCCATTTCTTTTCCTAACAGAATGGTTCACTCTAACACGTGATTGGGGTGACTGATACCATTATGTAATGGCCATTATGGGCCCGTTTAGATCGTAAGTTACTTTAGCTACTTATGCTTCAAGTAGCTCATATTGGTTTCTACTTACTAAGTTGACAAGTATGTTTGGTAAAAACAACATACTTATCAGCTTCTCCTCTTTTGTCTCTCCCAATGCCTTTCTTCAGCAATTTATGAAAAGTAGAAAAGCTAAAAAAATTAACTGAAGTGATTAAATAATTTTAAGTAAAAAAATTACTTATAACTAATCATAAACCAAACTTCTCTAAAATAAGTTACTTATCTACTGCGGTAAGTAGAAAGAGTAACTTATTTGGTGATATCCAAACGGGCCCTATGTAACGAGATGGATATTCAAAACTATGGTCCATGGTGATTGGGGCCTCTAATCAAGTGAGCTGCCGCGTAAATGAGTCATACCCCAAAAAGTCACGATCATCGCACAACCTAGTCGTTGCTGTGATAAAAGAATTTGAGCAAAAAACAAACAATCATCCAATCTTAATGGGAAAATGTTGCATGAGTCAGACAGACACGATTGTCTACTCACCATCAAGGTGTTCCAAAATGGCCTTAATGGCCACCACCGTTACCATTATGATACTGGCTGTAATGGTCGCTACGGCCCCTGTATCGGCCGTTACGGTCCTTTTTTATTTTTTGAAAAACTGTTACAGGACCATTACGGAACCATTACAGGGCCTTTACAGCCTGTTTTTTCTATAACGGGCATTACAGCCATTTCGACCCCGTAACGCGTAATGGTTATGACCGTTACCGTTAGGTAACAGCCGTTACGGCAGTTGCGTAACTGAATTTGAATACCTTGCTCACCATGGTCAATCCATGTGGTGGCTCGTTAGATAAATAGTCTCTATCATCATGTGCAACATCTACAGTGAACTTGGTAGGTAAGGAGCAAATTGCTTTTGGCAGTGAGCCATTGGAGCAATTTAAATTAATCATCATCATCTTAGAGGAAATTTGAAATGGGCACAAGCTACATTTGTGTTGTAGGATCTTGCTAACCATCGAGGATCCTTGCTATTGCCATCTTTATGATTATTGAAGAATGGGGCAGTTTTTTTGGATCTTCATGTCTGTTTTGTAATCTGGTTTTTGAGTTTTTATTTATTACTGCAGGTCCCAGTGCCTGCAAGTGTAAAAGCTCTAGATTGGTTACGCTGTCAACCTCAGACTTTGGAAGCATTTCCTCAGTTTTATCTCTCGGGAAATCAGTGTGAGAAAACACCTTACGAATCAGTTTCATTGGATGAAAAGCATGGAGTTTCTGGAATTGGCTCTGCGCTTCACTTTACGGGTTCTTCTTATACCTTGAAAGGGCGTGATTCAATAAAAAGGTCATTGTCTCCCTATCCTTTTTTTCTTTTCTTCAAGACATGTGTGAAGTTATATAACTTGTGAAACATTATGCTATCCACTTCATGTTTATACGACTATTGGATCACCAAGACCAATAAACAAATGTTATGTTATATGCTTCGTGTTTATATCCACGACTCTATCAATATGTTGGCAATGAACTTGGGTTATTTCAAGTAGGCGTATTTGAAATAAAATCAGGCTGGTGCATGTTGATGATGTTTTCTAGGTAGTTCTGAAACAGAAGCCTTAAGTGATGGGCATGTATTAGAGCAATGCTTCTGAAGCACATTCTCAACTTCTTTTGTGTTTGTCTAGATATACGTAACAATCTAGTTGGACGAACTTTGCCACACTGTAGATTATGGATAACAATGATATATTGATTGAAATTACATTCATCTCTATTTTTCTGTTTCAATGTAAGAAATATAATATACCTACCTGTATATGGAGGTTTGCCAACACTACATGCACCCTGTGCTCACCATCTTTACACAGCACATGTGCCAATTTGGCAAGTGTCTGGGACATCTAACCAGTGCACAAGGTGGTCTCCACTATGAAGATGAACCTGTACAAATTTGGGGCTGTTCCACTTATTAGGTGGGCCACCCTATTGGAAAAGAATGGGTGGTTTAAAAAGAAACTTTTCAACAGTTCACTTCAATCTACTATTGTGTCTGGCCTGATGAGTGGAGGTATTCAAACTCGGTTACGTAACAGCCATAACGGCCATTACGTAACGGTAACGGTCATAACTGTTACACGTTACGGGGTCGAAAAGGCCGTAATGTCTGTTACAGAAAAAACAGGCTGTAAAGGCCTTGTAACGGCCTTGTAGCGGACCGTAACGGTCTTGTAACAGTTTTTTCGGAAAATAAAAAAGGGCTGTAACGGCCGTTACGGCCCGTATTGTAATGGTAACGGTGGTGGCCGTTACGGCCACTGTTACTGTTTTGGAACACCTTGGGAGCATCCTATTTTTTGTTGTTTATCTTTCCGACATCTAAAACTTTACAAAACAGGAGCTTGCAAATCAACGATTTACTATGTATATGGCCACTAGTGATTTTGACTATTAGATATTAAGGGCCTGTTTGGATGGTGGGAAAAGAAAAGAAAAGAAAACTGTCATAATTATCCGATAATGATTTTCCAAGATTTCCCATGAACGTGGATTCCCATGGATTCCATTTTGGGTTTCTTGTTTGGATAACAAGTGAAAATCCAAATAAAGATCTCAAATGAGTCACCTCGTATTTTGTGATTAGAGTTTGACTATGATATTTGGATAATGATTGCATTTTGAAATCCAATATTTCCTCTGCCATTGAAACATTGTGAAACATCCAATCATGGGAAAAGTCATCTATTTTCTTATTCTTTTTTTTTTTTTTTTTTACTTTTTTTTCCCCAGCATCCAAACAGGCCCTAAAATTACATCCATAAATAGTCAGTCCTGAACTTTGTTGCCAGGAGCTTCAACCCAACGTTGTCCTGCTTGCAATTCATATTTTTGGAATATTGTTCCTTATACCGATTCTTAGGGATTGACAATTTCTGAGATTTTGAGAACCACCAATTTTCGGTCCCAGGCTCGCATCTTCTCCTGCTCCAATCCTCACATGATCTATATGCAACTAAGGCCCTGAATATGTATGTGGGGTTCACTAGGTCATCTTCTCCTATGTCAATATAGTATGATCTATGTACACTGAAAACCTGCTTATTCTTCTTTTTTTTTTTCCAGTGGAGAAATATATCTGTGTGTGTGCGTGTTGTTGGAAGTGTTAGTATGCTTTTTTTTTTTTTTTCTTATAGCAAGGCATCTAAGCTTTCTTATGCCTGCTGGAATTTACTAATCAAAGGGAAACATAGTAGTTTCACAATTCATTTTCATAATTTCATCTGGTATCCTTGGTAATTAGCTGAAAGTATGCATGTTGTTATTTATTCTTCTTTTGCAGATATCTTTCGGCTTCTTCACCTCTGATAAGGGCTTATGGGTTCATAGGTATCAATTACAGCTCGGAATCATCTTCCATGAAGCATGAGACTGATTCATTCTATTTTTTTATTCCACAGGTGAATCTCATCCCCACACATTTTTGGTGATAAATCTGAGTTGCACTTGTGTTTCTTTATCATTTCTTTTGCACACACATAATTCACACTGTACACTAATAGTCGGTTTATGCACATCTCCCCCTAGCCCAAGACTGGTGGCTGGGAACCCAGCACATCAAAATTGAGCATTAAAAGTCTGAATAAAAAGCTGGAGATAAGTGCATGCACACACACACACTTACAAAGGGTGTGCACCATGATCACCCAACAGAAAAATCAGGCCTACTGATAATCGGGTGGCCTGCAGCATAGAAAACAATGGACAATTGCCCAAAAAATTCAGATTGTTGGACAACTTGGTCATAGCATTAACTGTGATGGTGTCCATAATCTAATTGTTTTTTATTTCAACTTCAAGATTGTTGGGTTTGATAGTTGAAAACAATGTAGACTATATAAAACAAAATAAAAAGGGGAGAAGAAGGACTTAATGTGATTTTGAGTCTAGTCGAGGTGTGATTTGGAATCATTCGGCTTGAAGTTGAATTTGCCCTCCTTGGACCATGTCCCAAGTGCAACAGGAATCTTGTACAGTCAACCTCCAGGATACAATAGCTATAACCTGGTCAGAGTAGTGCACTCACTGCACACAAGCTCAAACCACTTGCTGTCTTCCTCGAACCAATAAGTGAACTCAGAAGGCGAACTCAGTAAATCAAAACCAAAGAACTAGAGATTTGAGAAAGAGAGACTTATTAATATTTTGATCATATGAAAACCAGTTAAAGAAAATACTTTGAATGGACTCGAATGTGGTGTTCAAACACCCTTTCAAAAGGGTTAGGTCTGTTTGGCATGAAGTCAATCCATGCATTAGGTGTGCCAAGGGCTGTACTAGGCTAGGTTGAGTGGAGTCCCAGATCCAATCCATTTAATAATTGTCTGTTTTTTGGCCTCAAAACCCCTTAAAATCTGGGTCCGGTCTAGGCATATGTGGATCAACTCCCAACCAATTTATCTCATGGCGCAAGTCTTTGCATGAAAACCTTAGATTGGGCAATCCTATCCATCAAATATCTGACCTTTGTCTAGTTGAATGTGGACCATTGTATATTTTTTATTAGCTATTTATTTGATGGCTATATAATGCAGGGAAATATGGGTTTGAGCCGGTGCCTTACTGGGTAACAGTGTGTTTCAACATTGAGGTTTTGGGTTCGAGCACAAAATTACCTACCAAAAAAAAGAAAAAGCAAAAAAAGGGAGAAAGGTGGACACATATTGAAGGGCAATGTTTTAAGTACTGATAGTCTGATATTGCGTCTTCGAGAATGGGAAATATAATGGGATATATCAGGAAATATTGTGCACATTGTGAGTATCGCAGTCTAAGGGAAACTTTGGGAGACTTTAGTAAATTGTTGGAAAATTTCAGTGAAACTTCAGTATGTGTATAGAAACAAATGATTATGCTTTGTTTTTATAATAAAAATAAATTTCAAAAATAAAGTTTATTTTTAGTAAGTAAATAAATATATTGATTATGAAAACTTTCCATAAAAAGAGTGTATAGCCAAATGGTAAGAGAAGGGTTTTTTGCTTCTGCAACTAGGGTTAAAATCTCCATAAGGATGGTGCGAAGCACCGTCCGCGCTTGGGTGCTTTTTGGCACTTTATTAGGCGCATTTAGTACTTCGCACGTGCGCATCGTAGCAAGGAGTCAATAAGAGCCTTAGTCTTTTTAGCACGTGGTTCAAACCCATCTGAGCCATGGTGTAACTTGAATGGAACTAGGGTCTAGCCTAAGGTATTTTGACCTTAGTGTTGATCAATGTTCGAAGTATTGGTATAGCTACAAGTTTCGCTAGATAGGGATACAGAAACAATATTGATATCACCGATAATATCGCTGATAACTGGAAATGTGGGGAAACATAGGAATAACGGTGGAATTTTAAGTGAAACTTCAGGAGATGTTAAAATGTACATATTTTCATATTTAGAAATAAAAAAAATTACAAAAAGAATGCATACATAACAAGTTTCCATTTAATGAGGCCTTAAAAGCATGTGTTGTTGTAAGAAATCAGTCCAACCATCCCCTTCGACCTATTTAACCATCCAACCTTCCTTCCAAACATCCATTGATATTGCAAAATATCAACAACACATGATATTTCACCAAGAAATCATCAACAATTGGAAATGAAACGAAAGATTGTGGTCTCAATATCTTGAATGTTGTGATATCAATAATATTGGGATGTTATCAATATTATCATATTATCAATGACAAATTGAACACTACATACAACCATGTGTCCATGAAAAAAAAAATTTGAATAAAATTTTTCCTAATAAACAAAATTTGTATGATATCAATACGTTGGTGATATTATTGAAATATTGTCAATACGCTTTTGATACAAGCATTACCTAGAATTTACATAGTCAAAAATATTGGTGATGTTGATGCATTGGCAATACAGGCAACACCTAGAATTTACATAGTTGAAAATATTGATGATTACATTAGCGATATTGATATGTTGGCGATACTTAGTGATACATTGCTAATACCTTGAAGTTCTAATACTACCAGCGTTATCGGTATCGCTACCAGTGTTATCAGTATTGTTGAGCTAGAGATAAAGATAATATCGGAGATAATTTGAACACTAGTGTTGATTGAGAGTGACTATGACATGGTTGTACATGTGGCACCTATGCCATGTGTCTCTCACGTGACAACAATTATGATGATTAGGACTTGTGGTACATGTAGCAACAGTTTTATACTGTTGGATAACTATTTTTGTCTAAAAGAGTACATAATTAACTGCCATAGGACAAAGGGTCATGTCCTTTCATGGAAGATTATTTTTTTCTGTGAATGGGTATGGATGTCTTGAAGAGGCACATGAGTGTCACTCTAGAAAGGACTCCATGACCCCTCAATTGCTATATATCTTGGATACCATAGTCCAGAAGAGATATTCTCTCCATTTCCTAGATAAAGCCATCATTGTTCAGTACTATTGGATTTGATCTCTTGCTGTGTTTTTCTTCTGAACATGTTAAAGGTATATTGGTGTTAAAATTAGAGATTTGTTTAACACTTAAATGTGCAATTTTGCATGTTGAAATTCAGACTGAGAGTTCATTGCATCCTTAAGACAGTTTGCAGATTTCCATCATTTGAACTTGCTGGAATTACCAGAAAAAGGGCAGCAAAGCTGTCTTGAGAAATTGACTATTCAATTGAGCCTTGAACCTGCTAGATCTGATTGTCTCCTTATCCTTTTCTTCTATGCTCCATTGTGTACTATATTACCTCTTTTCCAACAGATTACGTACTCAGAACTTGAGGTGTTACTAAAGAACCATGGATTAGTAGTTTTCCATTGTTCAGGGGATAAAACTATGATTTGTCGGCCATTAATGATGTAATTATACTATAATGAGTTCCTATTATTTAAATTTCATACAGTACAAGTAATAAACATAAACAATACAACAAAAAGCTAAAAAAGAATGAAAAAAAGAAAAAGAAAAAAATAAAAAAAAACTGTGGTCCAAAATCTGCATGGAGTTATAGGTTTTAGGCATGATTAGACACTATTCCCTGTAGTGTGTCCCACCTGACTTTTGGATTTGGCTGTTTTTTGGGGTATGCCATTTTCACAGTGGGCCACATCTGATGCATGTTTCAGATGCCACACGCACATCATGGTGGGCCCACGCCAACTTGAGTGTACCATACATTGGACGCTATGGGATCGTTACCCTATATATATGTGTGTATGTATATGTATATCAGTGTGTTGATGTCATTTTTATTTCCTTCTTCATGGTGTTTGTGATCTGCACTTGGAATCTGAGAAACTGACAGTTGTGCTATTATTGTACCTATACTAATTTATCATCACCTTCATATTTCTGTCTGCAAAACACACATTGATGTTTTTTAAGTTGTGATGTCATTTCAACAGATTGAGCTGGAGGAGTTTGAGACCAATTCTCTCCTGGCTGCAACATTGGTGTGGGATGACTCCTTTCATACATTTAAGAAAGCAGTTCATTCTTTTGAGTTGTCTTTCCATCAGGTATGCTGAGTCCCGTTATCGTGTGAGTGTTGTAATGATTGCTGTTGCTGATCCTTTACCTCTATTTTTAATGGATATTATAGATACGGGATCGTTGGTCAATGAATTTGGATGTACAAATTCACAATACTGCTAAGATTGAGTTCAACTTGTTTGCATTTAGCACAAAATTTTTGTTCTGGTCTGTTTTCATTGTTGCTAACACGTCCATGACAAATTGTATATCTTATGCTCATACTTCATTTCACCTTTGTTCATTATGTCAGTTGAATATGCTGTCTTAAATATTGTAGTTCGAAGCTAATGTTCCTAAATCACTTTTTTTTTTTTTTACATACTCCATACACTCACACACCCACCCACACCACATGGTCACTTGATTCTTGGTCTCAGTGTTGAAACAGAGTCTGTCTAATTTTCTCTTCAGTTCAGTCCACATTTTGAAGTTGAATGAGAAGTATTTAATGTCTGCAATTTTGAGGACATGGGTTGAGAGTATTGTAGAGAGATATATGTAGTCATACGAAGTGCTATATTGTGTTACGATTATGATATTTTTGGTGATATCTTAGGAAGCGTTTACATTTAATTGGAGCTTAACCTTGATTAGTTGTATATATATGTTTAGTTCTTAATGGAATACAAGATAGCACGTTTCCACCATGCGGTCTCTAAAGTTAACACGGTATTAGAGCTACATTTCCAATCTATTGTGTCCTTGCTTTTGACCATCATCGTCTATTTCAATCCAACCATCCATCTAGACTGCCTATCATGCATCTCTGCCGTCTACATCTTGGAAATAGAGATTGCATTGGCTCTTCCCCAATCCGCACATCTTTCCAAAATCTAATCTTCTCCCCATCTCTTAGCGCAAATCCAACCCCTTTGCTAAACCAGGATTTTATAGAAACAACCCCTTTCCAAATATTGGAGGCCCTATACCGAGAGGAGTCCATTTGTCTACATTACAATTGTATTTACTAGAGTCCCTCTGTAATGTGCCTTCTTCTATACCAAACCTCCAAAGCCACTTGCCCAAAAAAGCCCTATTCATCACCTCTAGATCTCTGATTCCAGCTCCTCCTTCGTCATAGGCTTTATACACCTCACCCCAACTTAGCAAATGAAATCTATTAGCACCATCTGTCCCTTGCCATAAGAAGTCATGCAATAATTTTTCTATTCTCATTAGAACTGACTTTGGGCATCCAATAAGGATATAAAGTAAATAGGCAAATTTGAGAGAGCAGCTTTCACGAGAGTAATGTGGGCCCAAGAGAAAGATATCTGCTCTTCCACTTGGCTAGTTTCCTTTCCACCCTTTCCACTACTACGTTCCACAAGTGTTTTGCTGGTTTACCAATACAGAAATGTTTGCTATTCTTACAATGATACAAGTAGTTTGTTCTAACTCTATATCAGTGTGAGTTGTTACAAGGATTTTGTTAGGTTATACATTTATATATTGTTGCTTGTTTGCTATAATGTTTATTGTAATTTCTTTACAGGCAATCTATCATGTTTGGCCAACCAGAGAGTATTGCCATGACAAGTGGATAAGCTATGTTCAGGAGAAGTCTGATTTGGAAGTCCAAACTGCTCAAATGGTATTTGCTCCATTTCATTGTTCAATTATACAATGTATAGATCGGTTATTTGGATTTAATATGTGAAAATTGATTGATTGAATCTTTTCTTTATTTTGGTGCCTATGGGTGAGTAATGAATTTTCTCTTTCACTCACTAAAAGGAAGAAGGGACCTATATACTCTCTTGATGAAGAGAAAGTTCTCCATGTCTTCTGATGCTTGATTGTTGTTGCATAAACTTCAAAAACTTGTGACATATCCTGTTTAACGTAGGAATGGCTCAGTGGTAGACTGCATTTCAACACTGAAGTCATGGGTTTGAGTGTCCATGTGGTGTGTGCGTGCATGTGAGTGTGTAAAGAAAAAATGTAGGAGGGCTTTTGGAGGCCCTTGCTGCTACAATACGTTGTGGGAGGGTTTTAAAGTCAATGCATCAATGATTAAATAAAGTTAATCACTGTATACTGTTGTTGCAAATACTATGCTAAGCAACAGTTACTGCAAGCTCACTACATATATATATATATATATATATATATATATATATATATATATATATATATATATATATATATATATATATATATATATATATTGTTAATGATAAACTTTAATTGTAGTAAAGGACAAAGTCAATAATTTAAGCACATATTTTAAAGGGCCAGTTGGGGATTTTTTTTTTTTAATGAAAACAAGTTACAAGAGGGGGAGAGAATCTCTAATCAAAAGAGAATGGAGCTCAGATCATTCGCCAACATTTACTCAAGGAACTAGGAAAATGGTGCCAAAGTGCCCGCTCATCTTCCTTATTTCCTCCACCCAAATCCCTGGTCTCCATGTCTAGAGAATCTATCCCCTCAAGGAACCCATTTTTTAACATTAGAGTCATCCTCAATAATTGTCTGCATGAATTGCATTTGGAGTAGCCCCTTCATTCCCATGCAAAGGGACCTAACCTGTGTAGTTGGAACCCTTGACCCCAATGATGCCTCCAAAGACTGTAACGCCCTAAAAATCGGGGGTCGAGTAGAAACCCGACTCTCGAGTTCCAACACATCACTTATGCAACATATTGAATGATGATTGTATGCTGTCTGTATTAGTGTATAAAACATGAATGGGATTAAGCCAAATCAGCAAAACATAATCCAGAGACAGTTAAAATACGCAAGCGGAAGACTGAAACAAATATGTATAACTTTATAAACTAGTATAGGTCCCCAAAGCATGTATGTGTTGCCAGGTTAATAATTACAAGTATTGTTTCAAAATACGACATGTCAAACAAAATGTGATAGTCCACTACAAGTATAAGCCCTGAAGCCCCGTCAATCAGGACACGACTCACATGAACCTGCCTGAATATTGCATATAGGAGAACGCCTCCTCGCCGTCCTCGAAATCTGGCACTGCCTCGCAGGCATCGCCATCACCTGCAGCTAAGACAGAGTTTGGTTGGTGTTTAAAACACCGTCCTAGAACGTGAGAGTGAGTGATCAACTCAGTGGAGCTATATAACAAAGGTTAACATGTTATCAATTCAATCAAGCATCCCTAAGTATTCTGATTAATGCAAGAATGGTATGTAGTAATGATGCATGCCCTCGCGTGCACTCCCTCAGCGTCTTCATCTTATGGCGTGCATGGCAACCACCCAAAAGTGTTCTTCCTCGCCAAAGCATATGCAATGCGGTGCATGAGCGTGATTACCAAGTTCTTATTAGTCCTTTTCATACAGTAGGATTGGGAAGCTAAGGTACCTCCCTTCTATCAATTCCCAAACAATGATCCATTCCAGGGTCGTCAGTCCTAGTAAATCTCATACGATGTTATGGTTCTAGGTCACTACCAGGGGCTCGTCACCTCAAGGTAGGCCTAGCTTATACTTTAGTTGTTGCGGAAAAGCTCGTCACCTTAGCGCAGACTCAGAGTATACTCGAGGTCACTACTAATGGCTCATCACCAAGTCATAAGCCGACAGCTCGAATACAGTGTCCCATACCACCGTATTCGGTTCACGAGTCTGAGTTGCTCACTGGTCACTATGGGGAGGCTCGTCACCCCAGCGTAGGCCGACAGCTCAACCACGGTGTCCCATACCACCATATCCAGCTCATGAGTCTTAACGGATCGAGGTACCAAGGTTAAACGGGTTTCACTGGTGAGTTTGGTACCTTAGATTCAAGTAATAGCGTCCATACATGGTGAACATACACTGGGTCAATCGGGTAATTGATAAGCTCGACTAGCACAAGCGCACGTTGAGTTGATCGACATGAAGTGCGTAAGCACTTCATGTGGCCTAATCACTGCCGACGCCCCAAGTACGGCTCGGATTCATCGAACACGTCCTATGTGGCGAAGACAGCATCAGCCACCAAATCAGGGCCTATTACCGATTGCCTGGACTATAACATAGTTCCAACCACATTCAATTTTAACAAATAATCATATGAGATTATCAAAACAGTAATGAATAAATAATTCAAATCCTACAATCATTTAAGCATATTATGGAATACAACTTAAACAAGAATTTATACGTATGCATTCCATAAATAAAACAAACACTATAATATACGGTACATGGAGGAAATCATACACATAGTTAAGGTAGTTGGGAATCATATCTCAACTCCCATATAATTACAATTTACTAACTACTTACTCATTCAGACATTTTTACAAACACTTAGGCTACACATTCCAACATACATAACGTATGTTGGTTATATTACGTATTAGGACAAGTCCTTTCACCGAGGAGTTGTCTGTAACATCCTGAAAATTGGGGGTTGAGCATAAACGCCGCTCCCGAGTTCCAGAACATCACTTATGCAACATAAATGCTTATGATTGAATGTTGTCTATGTTAGTGTATTAAACATGAGTGGGATTAAGCCAAAACAGTATATTATACTCCAGAGATAGTTAAATTATGCGAGCGGAAGACTGTGATAGTATATATAACATATATAGACTGTTGTAAGTCTCCAGAGTGTGAACATGTTACCAGGTTAAATATATACATGTATACTCCAAAAATTAACAAAACGAATATACATGAGTGCTCCAAAAGTGCAAAATGACAAGTGTCATGGCATCTAATCAACCTTCCTGTAATCCCGTCGATCAGAATACGGTCTACATAGACCCGCCTGATAGCTGCCTATAGGAGAAACCCTCCTCATCATCATGAAAGTCCGGCTCCGCTTCACAAGCAGCGCCATCATCTGAAACTAAAACGAGGACTGGTTGGTGTGTACAACACCGTCCCGTAACGTGGGAGTGAGTGATCAACTCAGTGGAATCATAGAGCAAAGGTTAACATGTTATCAATTCAGTCAATCAGTAATGATAAAGCAAGCAAATCAAATATTCCTAAATACTGTGATTAATGCAAGGACGAGATGCAATAATGATGCATGCCCTCGCTAACATACTCCCTCATGCGACACCATCTTACGTTCGCGGCATGCTTTCATCCCTCAAGTGCTCCACATCTTCCAGGCACATGCAATACGATATGGGCATAATTACCGAGTCGTTATTAGTCCTTTTCATAAAGCAGGATTGGAAAACTAAGGTATCTCCCTTATATCATTCCCAAACAAGGATCCTGTCTAGGTTCGTCACTCCTAGTTAATCTCATACGATGATGCGGTTCTAGGTCGCTGCAAGGGCTGCCAGGGCTGTTACACGCACTCGTTGCACCGCTCCCCCATCACTTTATCAATACAGGCCTAGTTTATGCTCTGTTTACTACGGGAAGGCTCGTCGCCTCTCCGCAGATTCAAAGTATGCTCGAGGTCACTACAAAGGGCTGCCAGGGCTGTTACATGCACTCGTTGCACCGCTCCCCCATCACCTTATCAGTGTAGGCCGGCAGCTCGAATATAGTGTCTCATACCACCATAATCGGCTCACGAGTCTGGATAGCTCACTGGTCACTACGGGGAGGCTCGTGGCCCCAGCATAGGCCGACGGCTCGACCACGGTGTCCCATACCACCATGCCCGGCTCATGAGTCTTAATGGATCAAGGTACCACAGTTATCAGGGTTTTCACTGGTAAGTTCAGTACCCTAGGTTCAAGCAGTTATGACCAATACAAGGTGAACATACAACGGTCAATCGGGTTACTTGACGAGTTCGACTAGTACGAGCACCCGTTGAGTTGTACGACATGAAGTACATAAGCACTTCGTGTGGCCTAACCACTGCCGACAAGTAACGCACGACTTGGGTTCGTCAAACACGTCTTGCGTGGCCAATAGAGGCCAACCACAAGCTCAAATCTGTTATCGATTGCCTGGACCATAACATAGCCCCAAACACATTCCATATTAACTAGTAAACATGTACAGTAGTCAGAACAGAAATAATCAAATAATTCAAGCATATTTCCCAACATGTTATAAGATACAACATGAACAAGAATCCTTATGCATGCATTTCAAAGTAAAGAGACTAAGTTAAACAACTTGCATGGAAGAAATCATAAACATCGCTAAGGTAGTTGAGAATCCTATCTCAACACTCAAGTAAAGCATTATTTACTACGTATATACTCATACAAGTATTTATACAAACACTTAGACTACACATATTAGCATACACATCATATGTTGGCTAAAACTTGTATTAGGGCGAATCCTTTCGCCAAACAGATACTGCATCCGTAACTCGCATGTATATACGACAAACACTCATGGCAATCACATTTACAAAATTTATACGTATACGGTATTTTCTACAAATACCTAAAATACATAAAATTCCATATACTTCATATGTATTCGAAATGGAAAATGGACAACATGTTCTACATGTGAAATAGCATCCTCGTCAATAATCTACCATTAGCTGACATTGAAAGCTTTGAAAAATGACAACCTAAGCGTCTAAAATCCGCACCTTACACCATAGAAGTGTAACGAATTCAATAGAGACTCTAAGTCTTTGTCAACGACTGATTGGCAACCTACAGTATGATTTAGGTTAGCTACTTCACCACTTGCACCAATTGAAACCCTAGAATAGGTTAGGGTTAGGCTTTCTTACCTAAGAACAAAGTTAGAATCGTTGGAAAAGCGATTAGATCGTGATGGTTAAGCACGTAGGATAGCAGGAAGATCCTTTCACTTCTCTCACACTTTTTCTCTCTTTTCTCTTTTCTCTCTACTAGGTTTTCCCAAATTCGTATGGGATGAGAGAGTGAGGGTTTAAGGTCCTTATATAGGCCCAAAACTCTCCAAATTAGACTCAGGGCCATGGTATACTTAGGTTATGTCCAAATACGGACTGTTCCGTCTCAACGGAGTACTTCTGGAGGTCCTGTTACTAAATGCGGTCAGACTTAAGCTCACCAATATTGGATCTAGGTGGAGTTAAGTTTTCGTCCCAGTCGGACTTCCAGATCGCACGTGGCGGACCAGTTTCAATTCAGCGGTCACCGAACTTCGATCAAGGCCACAAGTACTTTGACATGTAAGGGCCACCTATCCTGATCCGAGGGTGAATTTGGGTCGATTTCTAACGGTCAGAACGCTTAGAAATAACGCGCAAGTAAAACGTGCCAGATTTCATAAAAATATAATTAATTTTCTAAATATCTTCCTTTTCTCACTCTCTTTACTCCGGACGCAAGGAAATCGTCCCAGAGCATCGTTTGGACGTGATTTTCGCGGTGGTAGTCAAATCCAAATAGGTGGTCATAATGGTCTAAGTTCATCGCTATCGGACTTTCGACGGACGGTCCAGGTTCGATACAAAGTTTTAAAGTGCTCCAGAGAGCAACTGGGTTTAGAGATTGATCCTGGATTTTAGGATAGCGTAGCGTTACTGATTCTACAGGTTTTGGGTCTTACGGATTGTATTTAAAGTGGTTGGTGCTTATTTCACAGGTAATCTAGTGTAGCGCTAGTTAATTCACGTTAAATTTCTAAAGAATTTCGTTCTAAATGATTTCTTTGGCTTTGAATTTGGGTTATGAGACGTTACCAAGGTGTTATGGTTGACCCATTGCCTAAGGACGTCTAAATTCGGGTTGGCAAAAATCCGGGGTGTTACATTGTCACATATACAACAACCATATATGTACGACAGTTAATCATGGCAAACACAAATCCAAATTCCAAACTCATACAAACATTTCAACAAACATATGAAATACCCTATATACCACATAGTTCATATATATCTGTAACACGAAACAAACATCGCATTTGGCATGTGAAATAGCACCCACGTCAGTAATAAACCATTAACCGACATTGAAAGCCTTGAAAACCATAACCTATAGGTATATAATCCGCACCTTATGCCGGTAAACGCGTAATGGATTCATTTTAGACGTTTAGTCTTTGTCAACGGCGGATTAGCAACCTATAACATGAGTTAGGTTAGCTATTTTATCACTTACGCCATATGAAGTCCTAAAACAGATTAGGGTTAGGTTGTCTTACCCAAGTACGTTGTCGGAAACGTCGGATTTGTGATTCAGATAGGGTAACTAAGTGCGGGGAGCAACGGGATCCAATCCCAGGACGAATCTCCAACTCTCTCTCTCTCTTTCTCTCTCTTTCCTTTCCTTTTCTTCTCCTCTCTTCCTTAGGGTTTTGAAATTCGTATAGAATATGAGAGAGAGGGTTTAAAGCCCTTATATAGGCCCAGAACTGATGGGAATAGCCCCAGGGCCAAGGTATACTTAGGTTATAGCCAAATCGGGTCTGTTCCGATCCAACGGAGCACTTCTGGAGGCCCCTTTGCTAAACGCGGTCGGACTTAAGCTCCCTGATATTGGATCGAGGTCAAGCTAAATTTTCAGTCCGATTGGATTTACAGATCGCCCGTGGCGGACCCGTTTCAGTTCGATGGTCAACGACATTCGATCAGGGCCACAAGTGCACTTACATGTGTGGGACATGTTCCCTGATCCGAGGGTGTAATTGGGTTAGATTCTGACGGTCTGAATCCTTATATTTGGCCCGCAAGCGACACAACTCAGATTTCTTAAATTTGGATTTATTTCTAAAAACATTCACGTTTCTCACATACTTTGCTTCGGACTCAAGTAAATCATCATGGGATACCATCTGGACTTGATTTCCGAGGTGGTCGTCAAGTCCAACAAGACGGTCATATTCGTCTAATTTCGTCGGTATCGGAGTTTTGATGCGCGGTCCAGGTCCGATACGGGGTTTCTAGATGCTCCTGAGAGCAATTGGGTTTAGAGATTGATCCTAGGTTTTAGGGTAATGTAGCGTTGACGATTTCACAAGTTTTGGGTCTTGCAGATCGTATTTAAAGTGATTAGTGCTAATTTCACAGGTAATTTAGGTTAGCACTACTTGATTCTCGTTTAATTTCTAAAGGATTTGGTTCTTAATGATTTCTGCCTGAGGTGGTACTCGGGTCTTTGTACGGATTTTTTCGGGACGTTACAAAGACCCACCTAATGTCCCCTTGATTGTCCCATATAATTCTCCTAATTCTAGCCTCCCATGGCCACCTCTAGAACTACAATGAAAATTTAGCTTCCAGATAGCGGGGACGCCAAAAAAGATGGGGATTGGGCCGATTTCTTACCTCGATTCTTCCCAACAAACCTCTCATGAGTACTTAAGAATTTGGAGAATTATGCCTTTGCTTTTCTGTATTGCTTCAACCCAAAGGTGGGTTTAAATAACCACTCTACAAGATTATACAAGGAAGCTTATTTAGAGCTTATCTATACATAGTATATTACACCTAATGATAACCCATATATACAATATTCTCACACCATATTCCATCATGGTGGTTGCTACTTCAATGATGTGCCTATTCTTTCGTTCTGTTACTCCATTCTGCTCCGGTGTGTGAGGACACGTTCGTTGATGTATAGTACCATTTGAACTTATAAAAGTCTCGAACTCGGAAGACATATATTCTCCCCCAGAGTCAGATCGTAAAAATTTAATTTTCCTTGTAAATTGGGTCTTCACACATGATGAAAATTGTCTGTAACATGAGAATGCTTCAGACTTGTGTTTCATGAAATAAATCTAAGTGTGCCTTGAAAAGTCTTCCATAAAGATGATGTAATACAATGAACCACTAGGAGCCACGATGGGAGATGGACCCCAAACATCAGTATGAACGAGATCAAAGAGATTTTGAGTACGAGAGTTAATGAAAAGGGCAATGCAGTAGATTTACACACTTTGCAACTAACACGATTCATATCAATGGAAATGGGACTAATATTTATTTCATCATTCAAAAGACCAGATCTAAATAAGAAAAATATGTTTTTGGAATTTGGATACCCTAAATGACTATGCCAAAGTTTCCAGCATTTATTAGTAAAAGAAATATCATGAGAAGATGGAAGGAAAAAACAACACAATGAGACAATTTCGGGATCGAACTCTAAAGTAAATAACCTTCCTCTCTTATGGCCCTTCCCAATCAGCTTCCCTGTTTCTAGATCTTGTATGAAACAACCAGACTGAGAAAACAAAAACCAAACAATTATTTTTCACTAGTTGAGCAACCGAAACCAAGTTGACAGATAATTTAGGGACATAAAACACTTTGTGAAGGAAGAAATTGCGAGATGATGAAGGTGAGACTTTTAAGGACTCGATATGAGAGATAGGTAAATGGTTCCCATCTGCAGTGTAGATGGAACCCACTCCTTTATAGGGGAGACAATCAATTAGACAAGAAATGTCATCAGTCATATGATTAGATGGCCATGAGTCAATATACCAAAGATTTGTAGGATCAATATTACCTATCCAACCTGAAGAAACCATTGCTTGAAGGATTTGTTGAATTTGTTTGGGGGAAAGTAGATTAGGCTGCACCGATGGGGCCATAGATGAGGAGTTAGGCTTCTTGGCAAAGGAAGACAGATATGCACGTCCACATCGTTGGTAGTGAGAAGGTAGAGGAGGGCAAGTCGGGCAATTGGCTATATTATGTCATTCTTATTTGCAGTATCGACAAAACAGAGTACTTGGTCCAAAGGACTTCAGATTTGCTTTCTTGTTGGGACAATGAGTAGCCACATGACCAAATCCATTACGGTCAAAACATTTAACTTTCGACATGTCTCGTGACTTTCCTGAAAAATTGTGAGTAATGAAGGTAGCATCAGGAACAACCTCTCTCATGGAGGCAAGGGTTTTCAAACGTCTCTTCTGCCATCAAATCAGATAGAGCTGCCTCAAGAGTTGGAAGTTGAGGCCGGTTCATCAGAGCGGCTCGGGTTGGTTCAAACTTCGGACGGAGTTTATATAGAAATTGCATCAATTTACTTGTGTCGCGAAGTATCTTTACTGTCTCTATCGCCGCGGTGGGAATAACTGGATCCATAAGTTGAATCTCATGCCAAAGGGAGGTAAGTTTAGAATAGAAATCTTATATACTCAGAGCTCCTTGTTCTAATTTTGACAGCTCATACTCTACTTGATAGCGACAAGCATGATTTGATTGTTGATAACACATTTTCAAGTAAGCCCATATTTCGGATGCAATCTCGAATGACGTGAGGTTAATTTCAGTGTTGCTCTCAACAATTTTAAGGATCCATGTGACCACCTTTGAATTATTTGTGGTCCAAGATGCCCGTAGAACCATCTACATAGCCATAGAGGCTTTTGTTGGACGTAGGCTAGTGGGGTTCACTGGTGAGCAATCACTAGTGGGTGGGTCCCATAAATTTAGGCTTCTTCCGGCCTCTTCCTTTTTTATTATATTTCAAATTCAACTTTGAATTTCATTTTAGATGGGAGATAGGGATATGACCGGATAATCTGGTCTTATCCAATCTCTCATTCTTTCCTATATAAAGGATGAGACTCTCTCTCTCGTAAGATGAATCATTAGAAATACTGTAGGTATATAGAGATATATAGCGTGCATTATAATTTGTCCATTTTGGCTTGTCCTCGGGACGATCTAATCCATAGATCGTGATCCGGGGCCATCTATACCGTAGGATCAGAGGTGTGAATAGATCCATCTACTCCAATAGTAGATAGGCGGGCTGTTAGAGCATTAATCTTCTTCTTTGTGAGGGTTCCAAAACTCGTATAGACCGTCGGATCTTGAGGGCTCACCTTCCACGCTTCCCTACAGTGGTATCAGAGCATTCAACGGCGGATCTCCGATTATTTTCATCTAAAAAGGTAAGTGACCCTTTTTTTAGTTTGGATTCCTAATTATGGCTTTCGAATGATATGTGCATGTGTTATATTTGGACTTAGATGGGACTGCTGTGGACAGTACCCACTACCATGGCCTGTCAATACGGACGATTTGGATTCCTAATTTTTTTTTAAAAAATTAGCCTGACATGCATTTTTTGTGACCATGGCTATCAGTTTGTAGCCCGTCATGTGGATGGGCCATATATAAAATTGAATAGATATTGTGGATGACACCCTAGTACCATCCACATGGGCCATGTACAAAATTGAATAGAAATTGTAGAATTATGTTTATTATTAGCAGTTCATTTTGTACATGGCCCCATGATCATTTTGTCCCTTCAACGTCCATGTATATCATCCACCATAGTTTATTCTTAGCCAATCACCATACGTCCACCGCGACGTACACTACTAGCTACTGGTGATGTATCTCATCAATATAGCTGCTAGTGACGTATCTCACCATACGTGCCAATAGATTGTTGTATTGACGTGTCACGCACCTAGCTATACAGCTGCTATAGACGTGGGAAGCTGATCGGCTGGTGTTCATCATTGACGTACATGTTATATCCAAACCGTCCATCCATTTAACAGCTCGTTTTTATGCTTGAAAAGAAAAATAAGATAGATTTAAACATCAAGTGGACCACACTAAAAAAAAAAATGTTCCCTATGGCATGGCCCATTGTAATCTTGGATGTGAGATTTGTTATGGCATTCACATCCTCCCCTACAAACATGTGTGCTGATATGGAACACTTGTGTGAGATTTGATCTTTCCATATGATGGGCCACATGGATGGATGGATGGTAAAATCCAGTTAGATGGATAGATCGGATCTTACACACATGTTCTTCATGTTGTCATATGTGCCTGTTTTTTAATGGACATATGGCCCACCCAATTTCCCGCATTTGTATGATGGGCCCGGCTTCAACTTCATGTGGACTAGCGAGCTTACATAAGGTCCTGCTTATGAACACCTAGGAGATACGTATTCATGTGTGGACCGTCAGATTTCACTTTTTGCGAGCTTGCATAAGGCCTGGCTTCGTGGATCCACTGATCCATCGAGGTTTGTGTGATATCCTACTGTAGGGCCCACCTGTTGTATGTGTCTTATATCTGCGCCGTGATTCAGTCACAGCTGTTTCCTATAGTATGGTCCACCTATTCAAGTTTGGGATCATGAATTACACTGGGCCATCAAAATGTATGAATGGTGTGGATGTAAGGTACATACGTCACTCTCTCCCCACACTAGGTATCCACCGACATAGTTGGATCTGGGGTTCTACCCAAATCCACACGAAAAGACAAAAATCTGAGTTCTGTATTTTTTTCTTAGAAAAACTATAATTTGCAGAAAAGAATTATATTGATTCACGATAGACAGATGCTTATTGAACCAAATTTCATGAAATATGTGGAAACCTATAGAGAGTCTACATTGTAGGTGGCCCATGTGATGTAAGATCCACGTTGAACTGTGCCCTAGAAATGGATTTGGGATCTCAAAATCATGGAATGTCCACGTTGAAGGTGGCATATACATGCACGACATTCATTGTGATAAATGATCCTAAGGGAAATTGGTTCGGCTGAGTCAAAGTCTGAAATGACACTGTAGCTTTTTAATATGCTATAATCTTGGGCTCTTACTTATAAAAGGCTAGCAAAATGGATTAATGGAGTAGATAAAATTTGCTTTGAGATAAAGTGATCCAAAGATCATTAGTGATTGAAACGATCATCAACTATGATGATCAATGTTGATGAAAGGATCCATCATCAACAATGATCATTAACAGTAATGATCGGATCCATCACTAATGGTCATGATCACAGGTGATGATTGAACTCTCTTTATGGCTATGCACTTCAAACTTTTTTTTATCTGATGATAATGATTATATGTGTGATATAATTAGACCTGATGCGATAAGATCTTAGCCATTTTTATTTTTATTTTTTTTGAAATATAGAAAAATTAGGTGCTAGAATTCTCCCAATTTATAAATAGGTTGTGCATAACCTGAGTGGGAGTTAATTCTCCTCCACCAAATGATGCAGGCAACCAATAATGGAAGGTTGCACGTTATACAAATTTATTATTATAAAAGCATTAAACTCATATTAAATAGAGAACTTGATTGTTCTAAACCACCCATTCGGGTATGTAGACTTTCAGATCTCATTAAGATGTGTCGACTACTTTTATACTTTGAAAATTTGTATAACACGTAGAAATGTTGATGATTGGTGTTAATACCTTAGATCATAGCTAAGTAGTGATACTTATGCAATGTAGAGATGGTCGCAAAAGCGTTAATTGCTGAACAGCTAAAAGGACAATATTTCGACGGTAACAATTACGAAGACTGGTCCCGCATGGTGCGAAGCCTTCTGGATGAGGAAGACATATTGTACAACTCGATGAGGTTCAAGAGGAACCCATATTAGCTGAAAACGAGAATTTACAAGAACAGAAGGTTGCAATGACTCGCTACAATAAGTAGTGAAAACAGAATCGTTCAGCTCGTAATGTTCTTCTTAGCACTATGCACAAAGAACTCATACCTATGTATGAAGTGCATGATACCGCTAAGGGAATCTGGGAAGCACTGACAAATGCTTATGCGCAAAAGTCAGATGCGAGAGTTCGGGCAATAGAATTAGAATTTCAGGAGTATAGGATGCCAGTCAGTTGCCCCATCAAAGATCATATCCGTAAGATGGAGCAAATGATAGGTGCCCTTATGTTGGGTGTAAATTGACTGAAAATCAAAAGATAATAGCAATGCACCGTTCTCTACCTGAATCTTGGGCCCCAATCAAAAGAATTCTGAACCATACTAATTCTATCACTACGTTCAGAGACTTTTGTGGCCACTTGGTATGAGAGGTTGAAATGAATGCAATTCAGCCAGGTTCGGCCAAGTCCTTTGTAGCAAAGACCCATAAGCAGAAAGCTAATAAGAAACGGTTCAAAGCTCACAAGAAGGCGAAAAAGAATAACTAAGAACAGAAGACCACAACACCTCCTCCAAATCTCAAGAAGGGGAGTGAAAAGAAGAAGCAGAAAAATACAAATATAGTCTGCTTTGTCTGCGGAAATTCCGGCCATTATGCTCGGCAGTGTGCCCATAAAAAGACGGTAATTTCTCAGTCACAAGATACTTTGTATGTAGGCGTTTGTTCTGAAATCCTTTCCGTTGATACTATATCTAACAAGTGGATTTTGGATTCAAGCGCAACAAAGCATGTGACACGGAGTCGTTAAGGACTCGAGGAATTCCAGCTTGTAGCTAAGGGAAGTTACAAGCTGTACATGGGCAATAACGCTGTTGAAGACGTATTAAGGATTGACGTTTACCATTTTCGTACACGCATAAGGCGAACGATAATCCTCCATGATACTCTTTATGCACCGGGGATGCGTCAGAATTTAATTTCTGTTTCTAGGTTATTATTTAATGGTTTTGATATTCGATTTTTCGGGACGAGTTTTTTTGAGACTAAATAACCTCATTTTTGCATGGAAAAATTTAATTTCAATTTATTTATTCTGGACGTAGATTGTGATAATGTACCTCTTACTTTATCTGCTATGTCGAATGAAACTATAGTATCTGAATCTCAAAAATGGCACGCGAGATTAGGTCACATCGGAAAGGATCGTATGACAAGACTAGTACGTTCTGGTCTGTTAGAGTCCTTATTCAAAGTTGATTTGCCATTTTATGAACATTGTGTGTTTGGGAAGACTTCGAAGAAACCATTTCCTAAAGTGGCTAGGTCTAAGGGCACACTAGAGATAATCCATTCAGATATCTGTAGACCCTTCAATGTACATGTCAGAAACGGATGTCAATACTTTGTCACTTTCATTGACGATTGCTCGTGCTATGGATATGTGTATCTCATCTCACACAAATCTGAGGCTTTTGATTATTTTCTTAAATATAGAGCTGAGGTGGAAAATCAGCTTGAGAAAAAGATTAAAATCCTTCGATCTGATAGAGGTGCGAATATAATCTGACATGTTTAAATCATATTGTGAAAACGTTGGCATTGTTTTGCAGTACACAATGGCTTACACTCCACAACAAAATGGTGTTATAGAGAGAAGGAATAGGATACTATTGGATATGGTTAGATCGATAATGGCACAAGCCAATCTCTCTGCTACATTCTGGGGAGACACACTGTTAACGGCCGTCTACGTCCTTAATAGAGTCTCATCCAAATTATTCCTAAGACTTCATATGAGATGTGGTCTGGGAGGATTCCTTCTCTAGCCAACCTATGCCCTTGGAGATTTTGGGATATGTTTTGCTGCCTACTCCGTATAGAGGTAAACCATTGAATGCGTGTTCATAAGGTACCCTATGCATTCAAAGGGATACGTTTTAGTTTATGAGGACCATAGACAATAGATTGAGATGGAATCCCGGGACATGACCTTCGTTGAAGATATATCGAGTCTGGCCAATCAAGGACCTTTCCTCATAGTACACTAAAGTAGTGACACTCAATCTCATCCTCATATACACAAGAGGAGGGTAGCTAAAGACACAAAGAATCACCTACAGGACTGGCTACTTGCACGTTGCAATAATTAGATTGAATTAAAGCAATCTGTAGGTAAAAGGTCCCAACACGTGGCTATAATCCACGTTGTAAAGTAGACATTACTAGGTGAATGTCGGGTCTACAATACACAGGTCATTCTACATGAGGTACAACTCACTCATAACCTCATATTCTGGCTTTAAATTCAGGCCATAACATTGATAGCATGAAAGATGAATGGGGCGATTATGTTATTCGACTTTATCAGTCTTATCTTCAATCTTAATAGATTATAGGCGAATACAACTCACTCATATTCTCATCTTTTATTATTCATAATAAAGAGAAGTTCATACCTCAATGTATAAACATAACTCCAAATGTACCTCTCTTGTACATTCAAGGTTGGTCAACCCGTGTGAGTGGGTGACCGACCTGCTGATAAAAATAGAAATCCTACGTGATCTTAAGGTAAATGCTGATGATCTACTTACCTAGTTTATATTAGTGTTTAATATTGAATAAATGGAATGTGTTATTTATTAATGAAAGATCAAAGGTACTACAAAACAAGTACATCACTCAAGCTTTCCTCAATCCCATCTGCCTGACGTGAACCTGAAATAGATCTCTTACTATAGGTTTCGTCATGGGATTAGCCATTATCTCCTTAGTAGGAATGTAGCTGAGGGCGACCTTCTTATCTCTCACTTGATCATAGACGTAATGATACTTGATCTCAATGTGCTTTAGATTTCTAGTGGTGTTTTGGATCCTTTGCCAAGTCAATGGCAGAAGTATTGTCTATCTTCAGCGATATAGGCTGACGAACACTTGGTACAACACCCACACATAATAGAAATCTTAGAACCCATATACACTCCTAAACTGCAACACAACATGCAATGTACTCGGCTTCCATAGATGAAAGAGCTGTGGATGTCTGTTTCTTACTCGACCATGAGATAGCTCCTCCTCTGAGTAAGAATACATATCCTGAAGTAGACTTTTCCTCGTCGGCGTCATTACCCCAAGCAGTATCAGAATATCCTTTGAGCTCGAGGCTTGTGCCTTCATACCACAACATTAGGTCTTTTGTTCCTTTGAGATAACGGAATATACGTTTGACGGCTTGCCAATAAGACTATCCCGAATTACTCTGATAGCGGCTGACTATGCCAACTGTATAGCTAATATCGGATCTGGTGGAAAGCATAGCATACTTTAAGCTCCCTACTATGCTTGCATAGGGTACGGAGGACATAGCCAATTTCTTGGCTTCAGTCTGGGGACACGATTTTCTATCTAGCTTGATAGCTTTATTCATAGGGGTTTTAACAGCTTTTGAATTTTCCATCCTGAACCGCTCTAAAATCTTTTGAATATAGGTGGCTTGAGATAAGCCTAAAAATTTCTTAGGGCGATCCCTGATGATTTTTTCCCCAAGAATAAAGTTGGTTTCACCGAGGTCTTTCATCTCAAAGTTCGAGAATAGCCAATCTTTAGTCAATATCAACAATTGCATGTCATTACCAGCTAGCAAGACATCGTCTACATATAGAGATAGTATCAGAAAAGATCTTCCAGACCGTTTCATGTATACACAATGATCTTCTTCACTCATCATGATCCAAAAGTCGTGATGACCAAGTGGAACCTCATGTACCACTGTCTTAAAGATTGCTTCAGCTCATAAATAGATTTCAACAACTTGCAGACTTTCTTTGGATGCTTTTTGTCCACATAACCCATGGGCTGTTGCATATATATTTCTTCATCCAAGTCACCATTTAAGAATGTAGTCTTTATATCTATCTGATGTAACTCTAAGTTTAAACTTGCGACAATGGACAAGATCATGCGGATTGAGGAGAACTTTGTAACAGGTGAAAAGGTCTTCTCGTAATCAATGCGTTCTTTTTGTGTAAAACTTTTAGCAACTAATCGTGCTTTATACTTGTCCACTGTACCATTTGCCTTTCTTTTGATCTTTAGTACCCATTTGTTACTTATCTCTTTGTGATTGAAAGGCAGATCAGCAAGTTCTCAGACTTTATTCTTTTCCATGAAAGCGATCTCTTCATCCATAGCATTTACCCAGTCAACCGAGTTAGAAGATAATAATGCATCCTGATACTAATCAGGTTCATCATCATCAACTGCAACGCAAGAGAATGTTTGCCCCTCAATATCAAAGTATATTCATGGAATCAATCCTCTTTCGCTTTGATGTAACTCAGGAGCCTACTGAGATGTCCTCTCACTGTCCTGACGAACTATAGGAGCATCATCATCATGAGAAGCAGAACTCCCACTCTCCTAAGATACATCAAGTTTTTCAAAAACTCGTGTAGACCGTCAGATCTTGAGGGCTCACCTTCCATGCTTCCCTACAGCTTTTCTGCTAAAAAATCCTTGAATTGAAACTGCCACAGGGAAAAATTTTTCCCATCCAACCTAACATGGATAGTTTTGATCTTATCGAAGGGATTCATGGATGCCATAAAAAAACCACGAAGAAGAAATGTACCGCTGATTTCTGGGCGAGGAGGACCGGATCTGATAAGCAGAGGTAGATTTCTAGTGATGCAGAGATGGGTACAAGACCGGATCTGGCAAGCAGAGGTAGTGCCTTTGTCGTCGATGGAGAATAATCGACTATACGGGTTCAACAGATCTTAGATCAACGGATCCAGATGTGAAGACAGAGGTGGCAAGCTAGAGATGGGTTTCAATGGAGAGATTCGTCGAATCAGGCAGGATGCGGCATGTTGAAAACAAAAGAGAAGATAGGTTCTGCAGTCTAGAGGCGTCACTGGTGCAAGTTGTAGAGAAGATCAGGTTTTGAGATCTGATGGAAATAGTTGAGGTTTTGGGTAGAGACGAGCGCCGGATCTGGAGAATGCCCAACAACAATGGATGTTGTTGGAAAGATGAGACCTACAAAATGTGACGATGATGATGCTTGTATCAACAAGAATCTAGATCGATTCTAGATGATGTGGCCGGTCATGCGGTAGATTGTGCGACAGGTATGGGCCGTTGGAATCAATGGAGGAGCGGAGTTGTGACAACGATATACCTGGAATGGCAGTGATCTATGGCGGCTGAATGATGTAGGTGCGGCAGGTTCAGAAACCTAGCTTTGATACCATGTAAACTTAAGAATTTGGAGAATTAACCCTTTATTTTTCTGTATTGCTTCAACCCAAAGGTGGGTTTAAATAATCACTCTACAAGACTATACAAGGAAGCTTATTTAGAGCTTCTCTATACATAGTATATTACACCTAATGATAACCCATATCCACAATATTTTCACAATGAGATCATTGCAAGAGACTCCTGCAAACTCTTTAGACAGAAACCTCCATATAATCCCTCTTTGTTTGCTACTCAAGCCATAGTTTTTTAATTTTCTTTTGAATGCTCTACTATTCCTCTCCTTCTAGATCGCCCACCAAACTGTAGTGAGGGAGCACTACCATAGAATTCTAGGTTGAGTTGTTCTAAACTAATCTGCCACACTTTCAAAAGCTTGTCAATTGAGCATGGTATCTTCCTACAAACTTTGAAAAGCAAATACCCTGAGCAAAAAGGCAGGGAATAAGATGTCCTACTAACTCCTTGGGTCTCAAATACATGAAGCAACCACTAACAATGACCCTTTGCCTCTTTTGAAGATGGGCTAAAGTGAGGGTTTTATCAACTTTTAGCAAAAAGTGGCGACTTTGGGAGGGCCTTCAATCTTCCAAATCCTTAGGGCTGTCAACGGGTACTCGGATCTAAGGAAAACTGAGGGATCCAACCCTATTTAAACAAGTCTAAGTCCAATTTTTGGATCTATTCAAAAATAGGTCAGGTTTGGGTCTGCCACCAAAGACTCAATTAAAAATTAGGTCAGGCAAATACCAAATCGTGTACCTATCTACTCGATTAATTATGAAATTAATCAATATCATCATCACCATCTGAACCTTATCTCAACTAATTGGGGTTGGCCAAACAAATCTTGTTCTGCTAGTCTATTGAGTACCATATACTTAGTTAAACCACGGGTCATCAACTCTTTTGTTACTATGCCCACCCACACCCTTTAAAGCCTTCTCCTTGCCCTTTTATAGTCTTCACTCTTCACTTGAACCGAATCACTCCTAACTGGTGCAATTCTTGGTCCCCAACTCACATGGCTGCACGATCTAAGTTAGCTTTCCCTCACCTTTTACCCATTATGGCCACTCTTAAGCTCCCTCGAATGTGTTCATTTCTAAATCTATGCTTGACTTGCCACTCATCCTTTTCAACATCCTCATTTTAGTTGCACTCATTCTAGGAACATGTTGTTCCTTGATTGCCCAACATCCTGTCCTATAAAAGCATGGTTGCCCTTATCTTAGTCAACCAAAATAAGCCAATCTCTCTCACACACTTCCAAACCTCTGTCGGAATTCATATGGTGTTAAGGCCTTTCCTGTTTTCATCTTTCTCAAAGATTCTTTCACTTCAAAATCCCTAATCTTACAAAGGTTTCTATGATCTCCATCACTTCTATTCCACAAAACCATATCATCCATCTACTCTTTAAGATCTTCTAATATCTTTTTGTTATATGAAGATTTAAGTCGCCTCGTATAAATATCCTCTTTCCATTTGCAGTACCTTTTATTAGTCATCCATGTCCTACCAAAATTCTCCTAATTTCCATCTTCGATCCTTATTGCAGTGCGTATGCACTAATGACATTGTTCATCTTCTTGTGGTGCTAATGCACTAATGACATTTATCCTTTAAATCTTTGTCCATAAAAATTTCTAGCTTTTCCTACTTTTATTTGGTCTCTTGTACAAAAGCTATGTTAACTCTCATTTGCTTCATTGTTTCTACTAGCTCTATGCTCCTATCTATCAAAGTAATTACATCCCATGTGGGAAGATGAATTCTATTCTCATAGACTACCTTATTTACCTGCACTTGTCCAAAATGATGCAAGAATCCATGCCCACTTTTCATTTCAACCTATGATGTTGTGGCATGTCGCTTCTAGGAGATGACCTAGCTAGCCCTTCCCCATTTCACATTGTGCTCTAGTGTTGTACAATGCTCTCTTGCAAGGAATGCCCTAGCATGAGCTTGAAACGTCATGTCGTGATTCATGAAAAGTGTGATGAAAGCTTTTATGTTGGTTGCCTACTTGACACGATCCTCTATTCAGGTTTGGGACTGACAATGAGAGCACAAAACTCACACAAGTGGAGTTTAATATTAATACTATAAGCATGGTTTCAAAAATTGCCTATGATACAACTGTATTGACCAACCCCATTACGCGATACAAGGTTGTAGTAGTTTGCTTTAAAAGGGAAAAAAGGAGTCGTATTGGTGATACACTCCGTATTAGCATTGATATGAGGTCAATATGGGCATAAAGGGACCATGTAAAATTTTTTCCTTGTTTTTTCCAATTTTTCTTTAATCTTTTTACCTTTTTCATCATTTTAACCATGGAGAATCTTGAAACTCATTTTATACTAGATCCAGTGTTTGAAGTATCGGTATCGCTACAAGTTTCGCTAGACCGGTATATAGAAACAATATTGATATCGCCGATAATATCGCTGATAACCGGAAATGTGGGGAAACATAGGAATAACAATGGAATTTTTAGTGAAACTTTAGGAGATGTTAAAATGTACATATTTTCATATTTAGAAATAAAAAAAAATTACAAAAAGAATGCATACATAACAAGTTTCCATTTAATGGGGCCTTAAAAGCATGTGTTGTTGTAAGAAATCAGTCCAACCATCCCCTCCAACCTATTTAACCATCCAACCTTCCATCCAAACATCCATCGATATTGCAAAATATCAACAGCACATGATATTTCACCAAGAAATTATCAACAATTGGAAATGAAACGAAAGATTGTGGTCTCAATATCTTGAATGTTGTGATATCGATAATATCGGGATATTATCAATATTATTAATGACAAATTGAACACTACATACAACCATGTGTCCATGAAAAAAAAATTGAATAAATTTTTTCCTAATAAAGAAAATTTTTATGATATCAATACGTTGGCGATATTATTGAAATATCATCAATGCGCTTATGATACAAGCATTACCTAGAATTTACATGGTCGAAAATATTGGTGATGTTGATGCATTGGCAATACAAGCGACAGTTAGAATTTACATAGTTGAAAATATTGATGATTACATTAGCGATATTGATGCGTTGGCGATACTTAGTGACACATTGCTAATACCTTGAATTTCTAATACTACCAGCGTTATCAGTACCGCTACTAGTGTTATCAGTATCGTTGAGCTGGAGATAATGATAATATCAGAGATAATTTGAACACTAACTAGATCTAAGCTTATTTTGGGGATGAAAACATAGTTTGTGTGATATTCGATGAATTGAAGCAGAGTGAAGTTGATGAGGACATCCGCACGCTTGTTCGAGCGTATGTGAGGAGGAGAGCATCAGTGTCCTTGTGGTTGGATGACCTGTACATGGGGCCTGCTAGTGGGCTTAGATCTTCGTGACATCCTCCTGAGGAGTATCAAACCATTGTTTTTCATTGATATTTCATTTTGAAAAGTTTGTTAGAGGTAATATGTGTTTTTGTAGGTTTTATGATTAGGGTTAGGAAGGGAAAAATCTAAAATTTGAAAAATTAGGGTTCATGGGAATTTGTGATTTTGGAACTAGGGTTTTTAAAAATTGGGAAAGATAGGAAATTGGGGATCTAGGGTTTAGGGTAGGGTTATGGATGGGGAATCAAGGGGTTTTGATGGAGAAAACAAGGGGAAATCAAAGGATTGAGTAGTTGTCCATACGGTCAGCCTAAGGGCTCGCACGTGTGGGTCGTTGGCTAGGATTTTGGGGTCCTCAATGGTTGATTTTGGTTAGGGTTGAAGTTGGATGATGAAAAGTTGAATAAAAAGATGATTTGGATGGTCTTATGTAAGAATTGAATAAGAGAGATGAACTTTTTTCGGTAAAATACCTCTTTGGGTAGAAAGGAAGAGAGAATGAAGATGATAGAAGGAAGCCTCACACCTCTGTTAAATGGGGAATGGAATCACACCACACCCAAGCTCCAAATCACATGAAGAAGAGAAAACACCAAGTTTTTTTTTTTTTTTTTTTTTTTTTTATATATAAATAATGGCATTAGGGCTTCACACACCCATCTTTCTCGTTTATAGTCTCATAAAAGCCTTTTTATAAAAAGATGCTCTCAGATTAAATTCTTAACATAAAGACACTTAATAAATTAAAAGTTATTCCTAACTCCCTAATCTCAATACAAGTATAAGATATACAAAAAATAACAAAGCATGTAAACAATCTAAACAAATAAGTTATTTCATGGCCCATGGGGATCCACGATCAAGATGTCCGATGATGATCCAACGGTCCGATCATCGTGTCCACCCAATCCAACGGTCCAATGTGTCCATCAAGCTCATATATGCAGCCCACATACAGCTTCCCAGTGTGGGGTCTTCAAAGATGTATGAATATGCACATGGGGTCTTCAATGTGGCTAGGAATGTGAATTAGGCCAAGTGGGCCCCATGTAATTTTCGTATAGCCATAAGGAGATTGGCTCAGCCCTCCTCCTCAGTATGGTTCTTGGATCTCCTCATCACTAACTGACCAAATCCCTTAACTGTGGCGTCACTTTCTATTATTCACATTGTGTTTTTTAGGACTAAAAGAGAAAGAGGAAGATTGGTGGAGGACATGAGCATGATAAGTTGTACTATCTTGATTATGACATTGTGAGTGCAACAACACAAAAAGATATCTTAGTTTTTCAATGGGACTACTGTCTCGGTCATCCATCATTGAAGACTCTTAAGGGTGTCATTCTTTCCTTATCGTTGATGTCATGTCTAGAGTGTGATATGTGTTAGTGGATTAAGCATCACCATGTTGTTTTTCCACAACATGTTGAGAAGTGTTGTTTAGTTCCTTTCTCTTTAGTTCATTTAGATGTTTGGGGTTCAATTAAAATATTTAGCAGGTTTGGGTTTAAGTATTTTGCTATATTTGTTGATGATTGTTCAATAATGACATGGTTTTATTTAATTAAGATAGATCTGAATTATTTTATACTTTTAGGACTTTATATATGGAACCAATTAGAAATGTCACAAAATCCCCAGCTCTTTGAGGATGTCCTCAGCGTCGAGGAACATGTACTAGGGTGTATGTGTGACTCGTTCAGATCATGAGCTAGAACAAATGAGAAAAATTTTCCAATATCAATGACCAATACCAATGAATGGGATAGAATGGAAGAACTCCATGTAAAATCAACTTAATTTGAAAGTGTTTATGTTTTGATCTAATAATGCCAAGAAGTACATGTCCCAAGCTTTTAGTCAGTTTTTTTTTTTTTTTTCCTGAAACAAAAAAATGCATCAGACATTATGCGCGCACACCCTACAACAAAATGATGTTGCAAAATGGAAAAATTGTCATCTTCTTGAAGTAACTTGTGCTCTTTTAATTCATAGGATTTTTCCTAAGAGTTTTGGAGTGATGCAATACTCACAACATGCTTTCAAATAAATCAAATGCTCTCATTTGTTTTAAAGGGTCAATCACCTGATCAAGTTTTATTCCCAAATACTCTATTGTTTACTCTACCTCCTAAATATTTTGGATGTGTTTGATTTGTCCATCAGTAAGAGTTTGGCTATGATAAGTTTGATCATCGAGCAGTTAAGTTAAATGCATTTTTCTCGGATATTCTCACATAAAGGGATTATTGTTGTTATAGTTCATTATTTCGAAGACATTATGTATGCGCAAATGTTACATTTTTTTAGTCTACCCTGTCCTTTTCAAAGATAACAAATCTCTTAATACAGAAATTGTTCCCATACCTATTAAGGTCAATGAAGACATCTAACCTCCATCATCTATCATCTCTTCCATTCCCAATGTGTCTCAACTAAAGGTTCACTCACTTTGAAAATAGATAGATGGCATAGCCGATCATGATGTGCCATCTACTTATCTTCTTTGTAGACTTGTGGTCTAGTGAGTTCTTTAGATATATATGATATTCTTATTGCCCTAAGAGAAAGTAAGCGTACATGTACGTATCATCTAAATATGTTTCCTTTCATTGCTTATGTCCAAATTTTAGCAACTTTGCCCTATCCTTGTCTTCTCACTTTTTTGTAAGTCATATAAGGAAGCTTTATTAAATAAGGAGTAGAAGCAGGCTATAGAGGAATAGATGGATGCATTTCATCAAAATGACACTTGGGAACTTATCACTCTTCCGACTGGTAAATGTGTTGTGACTTGTAAATGGGTCTATAAAATCAAGTTTTATCTTGATGGTATGGTTGAACAGTTGAAGGCTCACCTAGTCACTAAAGGATATACTCAAACACTTGTGTGTTGATTATAGTGAAACCTTCTCTCTTACGGCCAAGTTGAATTCCATTCAAGTTATACCATTTGTAGTTGTTAATCATGGTTAGCCTCTCTTCCAACTTGATGTAAAAAATGTCTTCTTTTATGGTGATCTTATAGAAGAAGTATATATGGAGCAACCTCTTGGATTTGTTCCCCAGAGAGAGTCTAACAAAGTGTGTAAACTGCAAAAGGAAACTTATGGGTTAAAAAAGTCTCCACGTGTATGGTTTGACAAATTCAGCAAGGTTATATTAAATTATGGCTTTGTTTGAAGTCATGCTGATCATTATGTTTTTCTACAAAAGGATATTTAGGTCTCATTGTGCTTGCATTATATGTGGATGATATTATTGTTATTGGAAATGACAACAAGGGGATTAAAGAACTAAAGAAATATATTCAACATCATTTTCTCAGAAAAGATGTAGGTCATCTTCGTTATTTCCTTGGTATACAATTAACCAGATCCAAAGGAGTTCTATCTCAATTGAAATATGTTTCGGACCAAGCTAGTTGACACTCCAATGGATTCTAACCATAAGCTTGTAAGTGATCATGAAGATGCAGTAGAGGATCTATGGAGGTACAGGAGATTGTATGGAAAACTTATTGACTTAACTATTACCTGACCAGACAGTATTCTATGCAGTGAGCGTAAAAAGCCAATTCATGAGTTTTCCAGGAGTACCTCATATGGAAGCAGTTAGTTGAATTTTGTGTTACTTGAAAGGAACACCGGGTCAAGGAGTTTTGTATAAACAAAATGGTCATCTTTGGCTCATAGCCATAGGATATTCAAATGCAGATTAGGTGGGTTCCTCAGCAGTTAGGCAATCCACTACTGGATATTGTACATTTGTGGAAGGAAATCTAGAGTTGGGGTGAATCCTAACTCAGCCCATTCTCTTCTCTATTCCATCTCTCTTTCCACTATTTTACGCTTCTTATTGTTTGGTTTCTCTTTCCTTCAATCAACAGTTACCATTAAACTTCTTCCTCCAAGAAAAGTTTCAAAAGGACATGCCTAGAGATCATAACTTCTTTTTTTCGTTAATCTTCTTGGAATTTTCAATGTAGAATCAGAGTAGCCATTTTCAAGAAAATTTTAAATTCCAAATAGAGAAATAGTTAGTGAGAATGACCTCCAAGGAACAAGAAACATAAGATTGAAGCCCGATAAGACTTGAAGGAAATTGAGAAGAACAAATCGTGGAAGATAAAAGTACACAAAAACTCGGATTCAAGAATCTAAAAAACATGCATTATTGGTCTACCATTGAAGTTAAGTCTCCTAGTTAGAAAACTAATGGGGAAATATAGGGAGAGGAGGGAGGATCTCCACACGGTCTTAATTAATTTAGAGAAAGCATTTGATATGGTCCCTAGAGAGTTAATTTAGTGTTTTGGGAAAAAAAAAAAGAGTTTCAAGAGGATGTATTAATGTGATTAAGGATACGTATGAGGGAGTGGTAACAAATGTTGCCAATAGAATTCAAGCTGGATGGGTAGTTTTATGTGATCATTGTGTACAACTCAAATTTGAACGGAAATTTTATAGCATAGCTATGAGACTCTAGCCATGCTATATGGTATAGAATGTTGGGAGGTTGAGGAACAAAATATTCATAGGATGTGTAGCTGAGATGTTGAGGTGGATGAGTGGCAGTATGAGGAAGGATAGAATTAGAAATGAATGCATTCTAGGGGACTTAGGAGAAGCACCAATCAGTGTTCGAAATATCGATATCACTAAAGTTACGCTGGCTGGGGATATGGAAACAATATCAATGTTGCCGATACTTGGAAATGTGGGGAAACAATAGGAAAACATGTGGAAAATGGTGGAATTTTTCGGTGAAACTTCAGGAGATGCTAAAGTTTTCATATTTGCATATTTAGGAATAAAAAAATTGCAAAAAGAATGCATACATAATAAGTTTTCATTTAACGGGGGTGCAAAAGCACTTGTTGTCCTAAGTAATCAATTTAATAGTAACCAAAATGAGTTCATATAATACAAATGCTGGTAGCATACAATAACTAAGACATAGAAAAGTAAATAAACTAAAAAGACATATCTATCTGGCCATCCATCCATCCAACCATCCATCCATCCATTATCCATCTAGCCATCAATACTTATACACACATTCAAACATCTATTTTATCATACAACCATGTGCCCATAAAAAAATATTTGAAATGATTTTTTTTTTTTTTTTAATAAACAGATTTTTCGCGATATTGATACATTGGCAATATTATCGAAATATTGCTGATACATTGGTGATACAAGCAACACATGGAATTTACACAGTTGAAAATAATAGCAATACATTGGCGATACAAGCGACACCTGGAATTTACACAGTTGAAAATATTGGCGATGTCGATACATCGGCAATTCCTAGTGATATATTGTGAATACCTGGAATTTTTTATACTACCAGTGGTATTGTTATCACTATCGGTGTTATCGGTATTGCCGAGCTGGAGAGATGGATGATATTGGGGATATTATCATAATATCAGGGATACTCTAAACAATGGCACCAATAGGTAATAAGATGAGGGAAAGTAGATGCAGATGGTTTGGTCATGTGCATTGGAGACCACACTGGTCAAAAAGAGTGAGTTGGTACAAGTTGAAGGCTCTAAAAGGGCAAGGGGAAGGCCCAAAAAGTAAGAAAAAACTTGATGACCTTTGGCCTAATTGAAGATCTAGCCTTTGATAGAGTGGAATGGTTGAAAGGGATTCATGTGGCTGATCCCAATTAATTGGGATAAGGTTTAGATGATGATGATGATGATGAATTTTCTGTTTGGTAATGTATCCAATGATTCCTTGAGAATTGATGGGGCCAGGCCTGCAGTCGGGTGATCAACAAGCAGAGGGAGAACTGTTAGCAAGTGTCTCTGATTTGAAGTCTATTACAAATTTGGAAATGAACATAGCCACATTAGTTGTTGGTGATGGTGACAAGAGAACGGGCTCTGACCTCCCAGGCCTGTTAATGAAGAACTAGTAGATTCGAATCTGCTGCAAAGTATTCAGAAGTAGAAGGGAAAGAACAATTTTTATTTTTATTTCTGAAATCCTGCTGAAAAGCTAACATCTACCTTTGAAGATGACGATCAATTTGTCTTTACATTTCCAGCTGAGGACCTCAAAACCTTATAATCTCTCCCTGAAAACTTGAAATCAACAGAACAATCAAATCTGTGTGAAAAGAAAGGAAGAAAGAGAAAAAGAAAAAGAAACAACGCAAAATCACAAGAAAAATGGAGCAGCTGGTTGTAAATTGTAACAAATCATAGAGAAATGGATACACGATTCAAATTGCAGATATTTAGATTGTACCAGAAAAATATCACAGGGAGGTAAAAAAGAAAAGAAAAACACAAAAACATAGGGATGAAAAAGGCAATTGAGTTTCAAAATCACACAAAATCCTGCAGCTGTTGTTGAGACTGCCACAAGGTACTGTGAAACCAATTGGATGAAATGACCCTTAGCAGGTCAGAGATGAAAATCTGGAATATGATGATCTGCTTAAAAAGGGATCTACAATGATCTCTCTCATGGTCAGATTTTGAATTGATAGATATTAGAGACACTGATAGCATGCAATTTTACTGTAAAAACTATACCATTCCATCAATAATCTCCAATATATATGTAGTGTTGTAGATAATATCTACAGATGATATGGACCTAATCTTTCTCTAATTTGATTTGAAACTAAGCTACAGATAAGGGATAAGATTACATGAACAGAATACACAAAATAACTACAAGAAATAGGTCAAAATATCTAATCTGTCACACGTGTAACTATCACTCTTCACAGTTCTCACCTCCAAATTCTTTCATCATTTTCTGAGAATGGGATAAACAGTCCCTTCAGATGGGCATGAAGGTGGGTGGAAGACTTGATTAAAAAAAAATAAAAAAAAATCTAAATTGAATATTCCAAATCACTTGCTTTCCTCCTGTGAAAAGAAACGTTCAACATACTTGTCTTCTCAACTGCCAGGCTATAAAGATTCCTGAATAGAGAATGAAGGGGGCAATCAACACATCACACATTCTCCGAAAATACATTTTGTCCCATTTTCGACCCGATACCTAATTTCACCCTTGAAAACACTCCACTTTTATTATTTCTAATTCTATTTTTTGGTGACAATGACCTCGTTTTGTACTAACAACACACATTTTCCAAGCAACACCATGTACAGTCTCCGTCCTTGTATTACCTAAACGTCCTATTGTCTTAGGTTTACACACCTTTCCATGCAACCAAATGGTACTTTCTCCTCCTTCCATTTCCACAAAAAAAAAAAGAAAAAAAAAGAAAAAAAAAAAGTCTCTTTTAATCCTTTCGAATCTGTCAATGAAACTGGTGTGATAATTGGAATGTAACATGTAGTATATTGGCAAATTAGAATCAAATTTATAGTAGTGATTCTTCCACCTAGTGGTGTATTTTTGGTTTTCCATGTAAAGAGCCTTTCCTGCTCCCTTGTGGATTCCATGGGCTTTTAGATGGTTTGCCAATAAAAAGTAGGATCCCGAGATAAGTGGACTGGAAATAGTCTGCCCTGCACCCCATAGTTGAGGCAAGACTCTCCACTACTTCTTCCATCCCAGTCATTTAAGGAAACTTAGAAGTTGTCTCTTCGAATCTTTGAGGGTCAGTTTACTTAAAATGGATTTAAATGTTGATTTCTGTCAATGCATTCGTGTGGTTCATTTTTATTTTGGTTTTGCTTTTATATTTTCTGATTTTTTATTCTTTGGGACAAAAAATATTTTTCAAATTTCTGTATAGGCTACAGTTACCAACTTTTTTCTGTTGACTGGATTCAATTGCTTCTTATCTTAACCCTGGTGCGTGAGTTTACATCTATTTCTAAGTTTTTGCACATAGTTTTCATTGAATCATTGTTTCATATGGAATCACTGCCTATTAATTAGGAATATGTCACTGTTTATCCAGATAAAGGGTTAGAAACTCGTTGTCATCATCATCTTAGCCAGCCTCTCCTATCAATTCACTCTCTCTCTCTCTCTCTCTCTCTCTCTCTCTCTCTCTCTCTCTCTCTCTCTCTCCCTCTCTCCCTCCTTCACATAGCTAATTGTGGTTGGATTTTAAATGTTAGATTGGAAAATTTCTCTATGATTGGCTGCCCAACAGAAGTCAACCCTTCCTCTTGTACATGTGCTCTTTTACCGCAGGGACCATTGCATTGCTTATGTTAATTGCTTCGACTGTCTGTTTTTGGATGTTACTATGATTTTATGATTTGAGTAACAAACACAACTTCTTTTTGTTTCTACCTGATTTCTATAATCAAATGACATGGGAAATATGAAATGAGCACCATGGGCATAAAACTGTTGAAGGCAAGTAGTTAGAGAAAGTGAAGGATCGTGGACTGCATAATTTACCAGTTGCTTCACCCAATATTCGTCTGTTGATTTTCATTCTTGTAGGTATTCCTGAATGCACATTCCTCTGGAAAAGATATTCATGCTAGCCACTTGCAACTGGTATTCCCTATATCTTGTTAATCGATTGTTTTTTCCTCAAAAATTTGCTTTTTGTTTTTTTTCTTTTTTCTTGAGGGATTTCTGGCGAATTCGACAATGCATGCAGACTTGTTCTATTGTTTAAAGTATCAGTGATCAAAGTCACTTTAACATTTCCCGTTATATATTGTACATATCACAACTACCTTGAGTGTTCTTTGTTTTATTGCAGGAAGGATCTCCAATTTCTTTTCCATTTTATTTCAGACTCTCTGCAACAACTGCCTTTACCAATAATAAGGTATCATTCCTGTTACCTTGGTAATGTGATGAACATACAGCCATTGTAGTTTGTTGATTATCAGTAATAGTATGTAAACTAATTTGGAGACGTCTATCTTTTAGCCTCAGTTAGATGGTTCAGGTTCTCCTGGATTGAGTTACCTCTTGCACAAGTGTGCAAACATCAATGCCGTGTGGGCAGCGCTTATAATTGAAGAATGCACTAGGCTTGGTTTGACAGTAAGTGTTAGTGATAATCTGAAGTTTGTTGACTTCTACAGTATTTTTCCTAACTCATTCTTCTTTTCAGTACTTCTGTATAGCACCTGGTTCAAGATCATCTCCACTTGCAGTTGCTGCCTCCACTCACCCTCTCACAACTTGTATTTCATGTTATGATGAGCGCTCGCTTGCGTTTCATGCTGTGGGCTATGCAAGAGGTTCTCAAAAGCCTGCTGTAGTCATAACATCTTCAGGAACTGCTGTCTCGAATCTCCTTCCAGCTGTGAGAAATAAATTTTGGTTATGCTTCTAATTTCATTTAATTATTCTCCAATGCTATTGTGTCATGATTTAGATATCCCATAATCAATTTGGTCATCTGGAGTCTGGACATGTGGTTGTTTTCTCAACCTTTAACATGGTATTTTTGAAATAACAACTTCTATTCATCTTATTAATAACTTTCTATCCTAGTTTATTCATGCTTTAACTATGTTATTTGAGTATAAGAACTTTTGAAAATTATAAAATCTATTTTGTGAAATATTTTTGTTTCTTAATAATTACAATATATATCATATTCCACAGCACTCTCTATTTTGCATTGAATCCTTTGTTAACAATATTAATAATCTATTATTTGCAAGCTTTAAACAATAAAAAGAAATCTATTATTTGCAGGTTGTGGAAGCTAGTCAGGATTTCGTTCCTCTGTTGTTACTCACAGCTGATCGGCCTCCAGAGATGCTGGATACTGGAGCAAACCAAACAATCAATCAGGTTCTGAATTAACTCTAAATCCATGTCATTATTTCTCGTGTGCTGGATAAGCTTATCCAAAATGTTTTCTCTTCTTCTTTTAATACTTCATGATGGAATTCACAATGATAAGTAATCTGGACCATATAACATACTCACTTCTTTAGCAATGAGGTCAAACCCTATATACTAACTATGGGAGACATGGTTAGATACTGAAATGGAAAATCAAATGAAACATAAAACGGTTTGAAAAGCCCATCTGGCAGAACTATTTGTTAGTTCTCTTCTAAATTTGATGATATGTGGGTGATAGCTGAAGTTCTATTGTCCTTTTTTCTTGAAAGGCAAACTTATAGTATCTATGGTCATCAAATGCATAGAAACGCTAAGTGCGTGGAAGAATTTGGACCATCAGCATTGAATTTGGTACGTAGACAGTTTAAAACATAAAGAAATATGCATGGGTCAATCGAACTTTTGCTAGGTCCAGCAAATTGTACATGTGGGCCCACTCACAAGCGATCCAAATGAAGAGGAGAATAGTTTGGTATCCAACGGTCAATTGAAAATGAATTTGGTATCTAGACAGTTTGAAACATGAAGAACTATATATTTCTTGATCTAACTTTTGTTTGGCCCAACAAGCTGGACATGTTGGCCCACCTTCAAGTGATCCAAATTTAGAGGAAACTAGTTTTTTTTTTTTCCTTTACTATGCATTCTTCTTTTTAAATATATTCTGGACCTTCATATATGGGGTGCACAGTCTTATATAAAAGAACAGCCTTGAGAAGGACCCTGATGAAGACAAATTCCAAACCAAAGAGTCCTCTGCTCCTTGAGATGGATAGAGGCCCTGCAAATGAGACAACAAGGTCGTTAGGCCATCTATTTCTAAATCAAGCATCCCCCCCCCCCCCCCCCCCCCGGCGAGAGAAGCACTCAGCTACTGGGATGTGAATGTTAGGACTGAGAGAGGCTAAGGCAGGGAAATCTGAGCGCAAAGAGTGGAGTCTCCACACCACTTATCAGTCCAGAATCTAATAGATTCACCGTTGCCCAAAATTAATATCAATTTATTCAGCACTTTTGGGGCAGATCTGGCAATCCCACAAGAGAAAAGATGAAATGACAGTGAGGAAGCTCAGCAGTCCTCGTCTTATACTAGAGATGAGTTCACCACTCTCCTCCTCAACATATTACGTTAGAGAAAGAAGAGAACTTGCTAAAAGAAAATATCATTCAACTGTCTTATTTCATTGGGCCTATGCCTTATTTATAATGAATGTTTACAAGATTTCCTCATTGAGAAAATCTCTAGCATAATCTAAGGAATCCAAAAATAGAATTCCATGTGAGCCAGGATCTGGAAATAAGAAAAACCCTTAAACATGAAAATCTAATAATACTTATTTCTAATGTAGAGATATTTTTCTAACATGGAAATATGAAAGCAAGGAAATTAGGAACAAGCTAAAAAAGGAAATTGGGCCTTTTATTGTGCACACGTGTGGAGTGTGCATGTGTGGGATGTGGCACAATACATGAGCTGATTATACAAAGAACCTCTTTTGTCCAGAGATCAAGCCAAATCCCTATTAACTGAACTAGAACAACAGCTCCCTTAAGAGAGCAATCAGTCCCTTGTTGAATCCTTGTAATTGTGCCTTCAGTAATAGGAAGGCAAGCTTCCTTCAATCTTTCAGTGTGGATGTGAGGTGAGGCATCACTACTAACTGCCGAGCATGGGGGGTTTAAAGGAGAACTTGTTTTTTAGCAAATCCCATCTGCGACCAACCCATATGGCCAGCTGCCAACTTGAGACAGAATCTGAGCTGACAGTGAGAACGTATGATTGATCAGGAGATTTCTGCTGCTCCTCAACAATATTGGAGTCAGTTAATGATATCAGAGTCAGCTATCACTACCTCCCTACCTCCTGCATTCACTATTCTGCTGCATGATATTCCATTGGGGCTGCCTTTAGAGCTTCCAATTGAGCCATCACTGATGCTTTCCATCTGGTATGGATGTCATTACCACATCCCTATTTGATGACCCACTCCTTTCACCACCTTGCAAGATCAATTTCCCCTTCTTCTGGACTTTCTGCGGCCACTTTCCTCCCATTGCTGACTGGTTGTTCCGATTACACTAGATAAGCTCCAGGCTTCCTTGCCCTGATCTTTCTTCTGCTAATAGGTCCATGCAAAAAATGGCTGCCTTAGCTTCAGTTTTTGCTGCAAATCTTACAAAAGCAAAACCTCTCCTGAACCCTGTTTTATGATCCACCGGTATTGCTACACCTGTGATCTCCTAGATCGTCTGAAATTCCATTGAAGTTCTATATTCAATTCCTCCAGAAAATTATCAATGAACACCATGCAAATCTCGGAACCCTGAGCTCTTTTCTTAAGATTCGACCTACAATTACCCACTGGATTCCATTCACCTTCCTCCATTGGACCCAACAACCTCCTTTTGGGTCCCTAATCCCAATTTGAAGCTCCCCGCCTTATATTGGCAGTCTGCAGCTTTAACAACACATGGTCCAGACCATCTTAATCTCTCCATCATTTTACTTTCTACTGGGCCTCATAAAATGCTTCTGATGTCCTTATTTTTAATTCTTCCTAGCCTCTCGCACATCAACGTCCACATCTACATAAAACTCATCTTCTGCTTACGTTGCCTCCTAATTGCACAACATTTCACTATAGAGCAAATTCAGTTGAATAGTTTCACTGGCAGCCAGTTACCAGACAACACTGCAAAAGGCTCTCCCCCACTTCATCCACCAAGACTCAACTCTCTCTCCATCCTTCTAAATTATAGAGCCAAAGTAATACACACATTGCTCTGATGAATGTCTTGACTGCTAATTTTATCTAATCACCTCTGTGGTTATTTCATTATAAATAAAATGCAAAAATTGTCTTGAATCTTGACATCCCACAAAACAATATAAATTCCTACATGTTCAACAGTAATGGGCTCTATATTCAGGCACTATTTACACTGACCCTTTTGATAGACACACTGTTTCTTTCTTCTTTGGCAATACAATATTACTAAGTTGTACAATTATATACCAATAATTAGAGAACAGCTGCATCTATCAAATAGGTCAGGGGTAAGTATCAAGTTCTATAATGTCATCCATATAGACAACGTAGAACTAAATGATGTTTATTGCTTGGTTTATATTTTAGTTCATTGTGCCCCTGGTGACTGTTGTGGTTTACTTGGTTTACATTTCAGTTCATTTTGTTACTTCTAACTGATTTGGGTTGTAATTTCTTGAAACACAATGCTGTTAGGATTGTGATTGCCTCTCTCTCGTTCTTTTCTGTTTTCCCCACAAATAAACTTTCAATTCAATATCCACTAAAACAGTCATCTTTTATATAGCAGTTTATCATTTGCCTGAGGTGCCATAAATAGTTCAAAAGTTGGATTTCATAATTCAACTTTTGATTTCCAAATCTAATCATACGTAAATGTATTCCTATTGACCTTACCGAGATTCTGCAATGGATGAGCTTTCAGGGTTGGTACTTAGATTTGTACAATTTCCTTGGGCTCATTCTTTGATGTTTATGGTTGCGATATTTGAAAGTTTCATCATTTGCTTCATAAAAGTGGTCTGGGTGATAGAAATGAATGACCGAGGTTCAATTGAAATGATGCTCTTTACTACAATGTCTAATTGCACGTCTCATAATTTTTGTTCAATCATTCATATACCTCTGATGGGATTTTAGGTCAATCATTTTGGCTCATTCGTGAGATACTTCTTCAGTCTTCCTCCACCCAGTGATAACATTCCGGCGAGGATGGTACTCACAACAGTTGACTCCGCCGTTTATAAAGCAACACAAACACCTTCCGGCCCTGCACATATTAACTGCTCTTTTAGAGAACCATTGGAAGATTCTCCAAGGGAGTGGACATCGAACTGTTTGAAAGGACTAGATTTGTGGATGTCAAAGATAGAACCATTCACTAAATACACCAGACTGCAACATTTTTATGCATCTAATGATGTTCATGGCCAAGTTGCAGAGGCTCTGGAAATGATTCAACATGCTAATCGGGGGCTTTTAGTTCTTGGTGCTATCCACACAGAAGACGAAATATGGGCAGCTGTTCTCTTGGCTAGGCACCTCTTCTGGCCAGTTGTAGCTGATATCTTGTCAGGTCTGCGGTTGCGAAAAGTTTTAAATTTGTTTCCTGAAATTGAAAAGAATTTTCTATTCGTGGATCATTTGGATCATGCAATGCTCTCAGAATCAGTTAGGAGTTGGACAAAGCCAGATGTGATTGTTCAGGTATGCTTTCATGATGCCCGTTTTTTGCATTACATCACAACGTTGATGATGCTTCTTCCAGGAAACAGTCCAGACTTTTATTTTATTTTATTTGTTTCTGATGAGTAGATTGGCCAGTGTTGGACTAGATTTCTATGTAGGGATTCCTCTCCTTGACTGGTCTCTTTTATTTTTCCTTTTTATTTTTTATTTTTTGCGCTGAGTGCTCCCATGTTTCTCTTTTTATTGAATATCACTAGTAATATCAAGATCTGGTTCAACTGCTTTTTACATCCATATAACACATATACCATCTTCCAAAAACTTGTTTGCAGACCATTTTTCCACAAGGCTTCGTACACAGAAGCACTTCACTGTCTACAAGGGCCTGTTTGGATGCCTGGTTGAACCCACTACAAATATATTTGCATAAAGCTACTTGGGTTTTATCACACAATCTTTCTTCTTCTTCTTCTTCTTCTTCTTTTTTCCTTCTCTTCTCTTTTCTTTTCTTGTATCGTTTTTTTTGGAAAGATAATGTATTTGTTAAATACCACAGCAAGAAACAAGAGTGATAGCCAAGGTGGGAGGTGGTCATCTTTATCAGAAAAATCCATTCGATTGGGAGAAATTTTAGAAAATCTCGAAATGATCCTTTTTCCAAAAAATACATTGTGGGGCTTGAAACTCACCTTAAACGAGCCTAGAAAAATCCACAAAAATCACCACAAATATTCTAAAATCAAGATCTTTTAAACCATACCCTTCATAGTCTACAGGTCCAATGTTAGCCATATGGACATTGATATTAGTAGTGTGTGATAGCCATGAACAAAACCATAATCAAAATCCGATCTCTGATAGACTGATACTTAGTAGAAGATTGGACAAGAAACAAGGAGGAAAATAGAAGAAGAAAGAGGAAAATAAAGAAGAAGAAACATCTAGGGCTACTGTTGTTACACAACTCCACACATATATAAAACATATGGCACAATGCAACTCCACCCCTTCCACATAGATATATAACATTTGGTACTCCTATGCATAACATATGGTACTCCGACAAAGTATATACACAACTATGCACACACACTATATTAAAAAAAAAGAAAAAAGAAAAAAAGAAAAGAAGAAGAGGAAAATAGATCCTTTTGACTTGTACATATATATTCTCAATAGGTTACATCAAGTCGGGGTCATCCCATCGACCCTACACCAAAGAGTCAATTACATATCCGCAGACAAGCTTCGTTCTTGCTGAGTCTGAACTAGTCTTTCCTTCCTATCCTACAAATGCCTAGGAGCCTGATATCCTAGTCATAGACATACAACACTCAAACGAAGACATTTCTTACCATTGTTCAAATTTAAAGCTATAAACTTTATACCATCCCTTATCCCCTTAGTCCTGACTATACGTTATCCAAGGTATCCCAAAACAGTTATGCAACAATAACGGTGTAATCGTTATGCGTTACAGGGTCGTAACGACAATTATAGAAGAATTAACCCTAGTCAAATTCATGAGTGCTCGAGTCATCATCTTGATGGGAAGCCAAAGCGCACTCTAGAGGATAAGTTGTAAGTGTTGATGCTCTTAGAACCACTAGATGAAAAACTTGATAAGGACAAGGGGGAAGAGGTGCTCCAATCGACTGGACCAAGTCCAAATCCCATCAAGCAAGAGCCAACCTGATGAACTTCAACGCACAGAGACGATCCAAGAGGGGATGAATTGGGCTTGGACTTTGAGCTTGAGAAAACTTGGGAATGATGGGGTTGGGACATAGGCCACCAGAAAGAGAAAAGCGAAAAAGGAGATGAGGGCAGGGGTGAGAGCGACAATGTTGGGAGGATGATGATGACTTTGCATACACCCTAGTCAAATTCATCAGTGTTAGATCTTGATGAGAAGTTGGAGCCCACTCTAGAGGACAAGCTGCAAGAAATGAGGATCTTCGAACCAATGGATTGAAAACTTGACAAGGAAAAGGTGGAAGAGCTACCTCCAATAGTTTTTGTAGAAGTTGTAGACAAAGATGAGAGAGCAGGAAAAGTTGAGAGAAAGCTCAAAACATGAGCAGCCTCTTTTTCTTATTCTGTTTATATGTAGGATTTCCCCTATTTACAAATTACATCATAACCCCCTAATAAATATAAAATTACACATAAGACTCTACTTTGCATATTTACAGCTAAACCCTTACATAACAAATCAATGTTCCAACACTCCCCCTCAAGTTGGTGTATGAATATCTTTCATACCCAACTTGCTCGAAATCTATTGCAACATAGGAGAACTGAGCGCCTTCATGAAAATGTCAGCTAATTGCTCAGTTGATTTGACGAATGGAGTGAACAACATTCCAGAGGAAATCTTCTCTTGAATGAAATATAGATCTACTTCAATATGTTTCGTCCTTTCATGGAAGACTAAATCAGATGCAATGTGGATGACAACTTGGTTATCACAGTAGAGAGGAGTAGAAGAGTTGATAGGGAAACCAAGCTCTACCATAATATATCTCAACCATAGAATCTCACAAGTTCCCTGAGCCATAGCCCGATATTCTTCTTTCGCACTGGATCTAGATACCACTGACTATTTTTTACTTCTCCAAGTCACCAAATTACCTCCAACAAAGGTATAATATCCAGAAGTTGACTTTCTGTCAATTGGACACCCTACCCAGTCAACATAAGAATATCCAGTAATATGAACATGATTAGCATAGAGAATACCACATCCTGGACAAGATTTCAAGTATCTTAGTTTACAGTATACAACATCAAGATGTGATGATTTCGGAGAATGCATGAACTTGCTAACAATGCTCACAGCCTAAGTGATATCTGGTCTTGTAATAGTTAAGTAGATCAGCTTCCCAACCAATCTTTGATACATGCCAGGGTCTGTCAGACTATCACCCTTAGATTCATGTAAAAAATGCTTTTGATCCATAGTAGATGAGGTAGTGTGAGTACCAAGCTTACCAGTCTCATTTAGCCAGTCTAGAGTGTATTTTCCCAGAGATATAAAGATAACCTTGGATGAATGGGCAACTTCAATCCCTAAGAAGTATCGAAGAGGACCAAGGTCCTTAATTGCAAATTCCTCGCTCAACATCCGTTTGAAATATTCTATAAAGTCCAAATAATCTCCAGTGACGATTATACCATCCACATAAACGAGTATAATGGTTCGGCTCTCTTGCCAAGTTTAAACAAACACAATATGATCCGACTAGCATCGCTTAAAGCCAAATGAGAGAACTGCATAAGTGAACTAGGAAAACCACACTCTTGGAGATTGTTTGAGGCCATAAAGAGCCTTTTTTAGCTTACACACTTTCCAAGATGAAAACCAGGGGGAAGATCCATATAAAGTTCTTCGGTTAGATCCCCATGAAGGAAGGCATTCTTAATGTCTAGTCGATATAATCGCCAGGAAAGATTGGCTGCTAAGGAGATGATTAGGAGAACTGAGTTGAAGTTGGCCACATGAGAGGTCTCATTATAATCAACACCATAATTCTACGTGTACCCTTTATCAACTAAACACGCCTTGTAACATTCAGTAGATCCATTAGCCCGATACTTGATAGAATACACCCACTTGCACCCCACAGTATGCTTACCCGCAAGTAAGGAAACAAGATCCCACATGCCATTCTTATCAAGGGCAGCCATTTCTGCCTCCATCGCTTGCTTCCATGATGGAACTGCAAGTGCCTTAACAACTGATTTGGGAATAGAGGAAGAGATGGCAACAGGGAAAGTACGAAATGTAGGAGAGACAAGAGTCATAAGAAACAAAGTTAGAAATAGGATGAAAAGTTAGATGATGACTACTAGTACGGGAAGCAATAGGAGAGGATGGATGAGTAATGAAATTGGGACTGAGAGAATTACCTGATGTAGGAAGAGGAGCTACTGGGAGCATTGTTGGTTGTCTTGACTTTCTGCGAATCTACTTAGGCACCTCAAGAGGAGGAACAAACTGGTCACTAACCACAGGCATAGGTAAAACAGCATGTGGGGCAACTAAATCCAGAGGATTAGACATGGTAGAGAGAAAATGACGATCTTCAAAGAATGTGACATCCATCGATACAAAATACTTTTTAGTCATAACACTTATAGCCTTTGTGCTGAAGAGAGCACCCAAGGAAGACGCATTTGATAGAATGATTGGAATACTTGTCTCGGGAAGGACCCAAAGAGTTAACAAAACAAATGCACCTAAAAACCTTGGGAGGAATACCAAAAAGAGAACAACCATGCTTAAGTGTATGAAAATGAGTCTTGCCATTTAAGACATGAGAAGGCATACAATTAATTAAACAGCAAGAAGTCAACAAAGCAACAAACTAGTAAGATTTAGGAACTTTCATTCCAATCAGAAGAGAGCCAATAACTTCTAGAAGATGACGATTCCCGCGCTTAGCCACTCCATTTTGTTGCGGAGTGTAAGCACATGAAAACTGATGAAGAATGCCATTTTCTTAAAGATGAGATGTGAAACTTTGGGATATATACTCGCCACCATTATCAGACTGAATGGACTGAATATTGCAATCATATTGAGTCTTAATCAATTGATGAAATGAGTTAAACAAGTGTAGAAATTCGTGACACTGTTTCATCAAATAAACCCAATTAACACGAGAAAAATCATCAATGAAAGTCACCAAGTATGGAAAAGCATCAATCGAAGTAACAACGTTGGGATCCTAAATATTAGAATGTATTAAAGAAAACATTTTATCAGAGTGATGTGAAAGCGCAGGAAATGAGGTCCGAACATGCTTGCTAAACTGACACGTTTCACATTGGAAAGAAACATTATTCAACTTATTAAACTTAGGAAGAAAAAATTGCAAAGTCTTGAAAGACACATGACCACGTCGCGCATGCCATAAGGCAGCTGACTCCTGACTAGACTAAAAACAATGAGAAACAAAAGTAAAAGAACTTGGTGAAGCATCACTCCTAGTAGACAGCTCCCCCTGATGCAGAAAGTAGAGACTACCGCGCTAAGGGTCCACACCAATAGTCCTCTTCGTATTCAAGTCCTAAAAGATGCAATGAGAATGGAAGAAATCACACAACAGTTGAGGCCTTTTGTAAGGCAATGAACATAGATCAAATTTGTACAAAATTTAGGAACATAGAGAACATTGGACAAGGTGAGATTAGGAGAAAAAGATAGAGCCAATAAGATAGAGCCAATGGATTCTACAAGAGTAGATGTCCCATCACCCAGACGTACTAGACGGTTGCAAGTAGAGGAACAAGATGGAATAAGACAAGTGTGCTCACCAATCATATGATTTAATGCCCTCGAATCAATAATCCAGGTTGTGGGTGTGGAAGAGGCATGGAGTGCAGTACCTATGGTTGCAACCAAGGTGTCCCGTATCGGTATCAGTTGGCGTAACGGTGACCTCCAAAACCGATACGGATACGGGGGCGTAACGGCGATACGGGGGCGTAACGGCCCGTAACGGCGCAAAATTTTTTTTTTGCCAAAAAAATATGAAAAAATATGGATTAAATCCGGAATATTCTAAGCATTCCAAATATGCATTCATTTCTAAAATGGAACATGTTTATGGGGGCGTAACGGTCCACTCTTTGGTGAGAAGTTGTATCGGACTGTCTGATGAATTTATGAACCAGATAACCTGAATTTGACTACAAAATTCATATATTTAATTTTCTAACTATCTACTACCAATGATAGATATATTAGAATGAATGTAATATGTAAATATCTTACATTAGGTGTGTTTGCAATTATTTTTGAGGAATTTCTCGAACATACCTGTGCAGTGTGCAGGTGACTGTGATTCATGTCTATGACCTGTCATCCTCAAGTCAAGAATATTAAAAAAAATAAAATTAGTAGTGTCTGATATACTCCCCTGCAACTTGATTAAGGATTACTTGATTGGTTGTCAGGGGAGCTATTTTAAATACAAGTTCGGCAGTGTCAAGTGTGTGCATAATTGCATGGCTTCTTGCAATAATACTTGTGAGCTGTCTGCTGCAAAATGCAAATACTTACCTTAATACAAATATATACTCACAATCACAAGTCACCACCAAAATGAAAATATGCTTTTTTGTGGTTGCTCGACCTCCACATCATCGTCATCATCACCATCAGGCTGAAGCTGTCCAATAGGTGTAGGTTCTGCATATCCATAATATCCAGTGCCAGAAGGAAATACTAGATCAACGAAACCAGAGGATGACTGATCCTGACTAGGTAATGACTCTGACCCTGAGTAAGGATATCCACCAGTGCCCGTCGAATAGCCATACTGGTAACCATACTCAGGCTGTTGAGAATCTTGAGATTGAGAGTGCGTCTGCTGTGATGAGTAACTTGGATTTGGATCTGGATATCTATAATCATATGGATATTGATCGGGAGGGCTACTCCAACATGAATGTGATGGAACGGGCTCAGTATAACCATCATAATTATAATCCAATTGACCATAAGAATATCCATCATAATAACCAAGACCATGAGCCTGTTGATGTTCCGGACCTCCCGGACGCGGTGCACCACTAGATGTACCCTCCTGCTGGCTGTATCGTGACTCGGTACACTCGTAGGTTCGACCTCGTGTACCACCTCGTCGATGTTCATCGGCATCGCGATCTGTAGACGGCTGAATAGGGCGTTGAGCAACACTAGAAGTGCCAACACCAGAGGCAGGGGGGTCATCGTCACCATCATCCGACACGGACACGCTACCACTACTCGTACTCTTTTGTTGATCTCGAGCCGTTTCCGTACGTGGCATAAACGCTGCCCCTCTTACTGGGTCTAAGACATCTGCACGACTCTCTTGTTGTGCTTTGCGTATTTCTGGGTCATCAATTTCCAATTCTTCACTATCCTCTTCAATTTGCTTTTTCCTTGTTTCCAACCAAGGTAGAAGTGGGTCATCCTCATCATAAATATTGTCCAAGTTTATTGGACAGTAGTCTGCGTCATCGGCAGCTGTAATGCTCCTATGATGTCGTCGCATTCTTAGTTTTATATTGTAGTGCATGAAAACAAGTCTATCTAATGTTCTAGTCTGCAATCTATTCCTATTCTTTGAATGAATGAGCGCAAAACAACTCCAATTCCTTTCGCAGCTAGAGGAAGATGTTGTCTGGCTCAAAACTTTTACTGTAATTTTTTGGAGAGCCTTCGTACTCTCTCCGAAATTAATCCACCATTCGGCCGGTTGTAACCTAGATACTGCATGCTGTGTAAGAGCATCTCCAAAACTACCAAGACGATTTCCAAATGTATCTAATTCATTCAACGCCTTTATTTGCAGATCTAAGTCAAGTTCTAATCTCTTTATCACATTTTTTAGCCCGACACGAACTTCATCATCCGCAACAAATGATTGGGCATATCTATACCTAGGATTTAAGTAATAACCTGCTGTATGAGATCGTGATGGAGTTGTTTTGTCCATCTCCTGTCGATCATCTTCCAATAAGTCTCCCAGCTTCTATTATCACGTTGAATTGCAAGCTTTGCCTTATCCATGGCATCATATAGGAAGCCCATGGTAGGTGCTTCATCGGTTTCAACAAGACGGAGTACCCTCATTAGTGGCTCCATCACCTTTAGGATCGTCTTAACCTTCTTCCAATATTTGTTGTCCCGTATGGTGTTCACAACGTCGACCGGTGTCCCTGATGTCTTCTTCCCATGTTTTGTGTTGAGCCATTGTTGGGAAGCGAACATTTCACTCAACTCTCCCCTATGCTGGAATAAACTCTCTAATGCTATAAAGTTTGTTGCGAATCTAGTCGCCGCAGGCCTCAACAATTCTCGTCCTTTCGTGAACTTTCTCATTATTGCGACCACTTGATTATGGTTGTAAATAAACGTCGTTACTTCCCTTGCCCTTTCAACCATTTCCTTAACATTCTTCTTCTTCCCAATATCTTCCAGTATAAGATCAATACAATGGGCAGCACATGGTGACCAAAAAAGATGTTTTCTCTTATTCATCAACATATGTCCTGCAAGCTTATATGATGTTTCATTATCTGTCACAATCTGTACTACGTTCTCCTCTCCAATCTCATCCACAACTTTATCCATTAGTCCAGTAATATAATTAGAATTTTTTGTTACTTCTGAGGCATCAATTGACTTGTGATATATAGTTCCCAAGTGGCAGTACACCATGAAGTTGATCATGTTGCGTCTGGTTGGGTCAGTCCAACCATCGCACATGATCGTGCATCCTCTGGCTTGCCATACAGGTTTAAAGGTAGCCACGTATGTTTTCACATCCACATACTCTGCATCTGTCCATTTTCCCCTAATCTCCTTAGCCGTGGGAGCTTTTATTCCTTCACCTGCTTCTGCTGCTGCATCAATTACCACCTGCCAATATGGAGAATTAGCCGCGTTAGGAGGTATGTTGGCATGTATAAATAACTTTGCTGCTGCTCTACCTAATTTCTCAACGGAAGTTCTACTCCACATTTGTTTTATCTTCTTTTGTTTAGTTGATTCTTTCCTAAACAGGATTGGATCAATAGAGGGTCTCCTAGGCTCATTTACTTCTTCATCCAAATGTATAGGGGCATCACGTGAAGATGTCTGTCGTCGGCTCCCAAATACACGTCGTAACCCGCCAAACCTACCCCCCCTACCCTCAGTCCCAGCTGCAGAAGCAGTTGCACTTCCAGTTGCACTCCCTGTCCCACTCTCACTCCCACTGCCCCCTCCTGTATCACGCACTGACCCATGCGTGCCAAACATGCGGTGACGTTCTTCCTCTTCACGAGCTAGACGCACGCTCTCTCCTAGCTATGGTTAATTCCCGATCTGAATCTTCGTCAGAATCAATAATATCTTCATCACGAACGCCCATATATTCAGGACCAAACACCTCCTGTCGAGCTGCTTCTAAAATATCATCTTTCTTCTTTTGTACAGCAGCTCGTTTACCCTTCGACTCATCCAGACTAGCTTGCATTAATAGCATTATCTCTCTCGGTACTCTGACACATGGCGCAACTTGACCCTTTCGATGTGCCAAATGTTGTTTGAGACGGGTAATTCCACCAGACACTATCCTATCACAATACTTGCACTTTATTTGGTGCCTAGTACCACCAACCCTCTTACAATGTTGCCATCCAATATCCTCACTTACTTGTTGTTGGCCAGACCCAGACATTTCTTTAGGTTTAGGATATGAGTATGAGTGTATGACCTATGTTAATAAAGATAATTTTATGTTCTAACTAAACCCTAAGAAGCTCCAAAACCTGTCCAATATAAGCAAATAAAAATATAAAGTCACTAATTCGAAAATACAAAGAAAAATTTATAAAATGACACCTCAAATATGTTAAATGCACATTAACATATTCTACTATGATTAACACATCATATGGCATGATTAAAACAGCAAAACAACTATTAAAAATTGATTTTTCAAATTTTAAAAAAAGGGGCCAAAATTCATGCGTAAATAGAAAAAAAATCTAAAAAAAATATAAAATGACACCCAAAATATGTAAAATGTACATTAACATGTTCTACTATGATTAACACATCATATGGCATCATCAAAACAGCAAAACAACCATTAAAAATTGATTTTTCGAATTTTAAAAAAAGGGGCCAAAATTCATGCGTAAATAGAAAAAATATAAAAAAAATATAAAATGACACCCCAAATATGTAAAATGCACATTAAAATGTTCTACTATGATTAACACATCATATGGCATGATTAAAACAGCAAAACAACCATTAAAAATTGTTTTTTCGAATTTTAAAAAAAGGGGCTAAAATTCATGCGTAAATAGAAAAAAATATAAAAAATATATAAAATGGCACCCCAAATATGTAAAATGCACATTAACATATTCTACTATGATTAACACATCATATGCAATCATTAAAACAGCAAAACAACCATTAAAAATTGATTTTTCGAATTTTCAAAAAAAAGGCCAAAATAAATGCGTAAATAAAAAAAATATAAAATGGCACCCCAAATCTGTAAAATGCACATTAAGCTGTTCTACTATGATTAACACATCATATGGCATCATTAAAACAGCAAAACAACTATTAAAAATTGATTTTTCGAATTTTAAAAAAAGGGCCCAAAATTCATGCGTAAATAGAAAAAAATATAAAAAAAATATTAAATGGCACCCCAAATCTGTAAAATGCACATTAACATGTTCTATTATGATTAACATATCATATGGCATCATTAAAACAGCAAAACAACCTTTAAAAATTGATTTTTCGAATTTTAAAAAAAGGGCCCAAATTTCATGCGTAAATAGAAAAAAATATAAAAAAATATTAAATGGCACCCCAAATCTGTAAAATGCACATTAAGCTGTTCTACTATGATTAACACATCATATGGCATCATTAAAACAGCAAAACAACTATTAAAAATTGATTTTTCGAATTTTTAAAAAAGGGCCCAAAATTCATGCGTAAATAGAAAAAAATATAAAAAAAATATTAAATGGCACCCCAAATCTGTAAAATGCACATTAAGCTGTTCTACTATGATTAACACATCATATGGAATCATTAAAACAGCAAAACAACTATTAAAAATTGATTTTTCGAATTTTTAAAAAAGGGGCCAAAATTCATGCGTAAATAGAAAAAAATATAAAAAAAATATTAAATGGCACCCCAAATCTGTAAAATGCACGTTAAGCTGTTCTACTATGATTAACACATCATATGGCATCATTAAAACAGCAAAACAACTATTAAAAATTGATTTTTCGAATTTTAAAAAAAGGGCCCAAAATTCATGCGTAAATAGAAAAAAATATAAAAAAAATATTAAATGGCACCCCAAATCTGTAAAATGCACATTAACATGTTCTATTATGATTAACATATCATATGGCATCATTAAAACAGCAAAACAACCTTTAAAAATTGATTTTTCGAATTTTAAAAAAAGGGCCCAAATTTCATGCGTAAATAGAAAAAAATATAAAAAAATATTAAATGGCACCCCAAATCTGTAAAATGCACATTAAGCTGTTCTACTATGATTAACACATCATATGGCATCATTAAAACAGCAAAACAACTATTAAAAATTGATTTTTCGAATTTTTAAAAAAGGGCCCAAAATTCATGCGTAAATAGAAAAAAATATAAAAAAAATATTAAATGGCACCCCAAATCTGTAAAATGCACATTAAGCTGTTCTACTATGATTAACACATCATATGGAATCATTAAAACAGCAAAACAACTATTAAAAATTGATTTTTCGAATTTTTAAAAAAGGGGCCAAAATTCATGCGTAAATAGAAAAAAATATAAAAAAAATATTAAATGGCACCCCAAATCTGTAAAATGCACATTAAGCTGTTCTACTATGATTAACACATCATATGGCATCATTAAAACAGCAAAACAACTATTAAAAATTGATTTTTCGAATTTTAAAAAAAGGGCCCAAAATTCATGCGTAAAGAGAAAAAAATATAAAAAAAATATTAAATGGCACCCCAAATCTGTAAAATGCACATTATCATGTTCTACTATGATTAACACATCATATGGCATGATTAAAACGGTAAAACATATTAAAGAAAGTAAATACCTATTTTTGAAGAATTTCTGAAAAATGGCCCACCAAGCTTTGATTTAACCAAATCCGTAATATAATGTGTTTTTGTCCCAAATAACCAGCCAAGGTTGGTCGAAATTACTATTAGAAGGAGTGAAAAATAGTTTGGAAGCAAGATGTTTGGAAAAAACAGCAAAAAAAAACGCTTAAAAACAAAAAAAAATATAGCCGTTATTGGACCGTTACGGGTGACCGTTACGCCCCCATAACGGCCCGATACGCCCCGTATCGGCCCGTATCGGCCGATACTGCTACAAAAATCGGTAACGGCCGATACGGAGCCGAAACACGTATCGGCCCTTACCGATACCGTTACGTATCGGCCGATACGTAACCGATACGGGATACCCTGGTTGCAACGAAGGAGGAAGCAGATGGTTGTGAAGGAGAAGAGGCATGAGGCACATACTGGGTCTGAAGCATTCGAAGGTGTTGAAGATCCATAAAATCGGTCCTAGTCATGATAATTGTGTCCAATTGATCGGAGATAGGAGAGATGTCAAGAGGACGACCACCAGAAGAGTCAGATATGGTCTCGATCTCATTTGAAGCAGCAAATGCCTGGGACGTGGTGAAACCCGAAAGGGTCCCATGGGAAAAAATGACAGGAAAACTAGACGGTGAAAATCCAAAAGGGTGTTGTGGGTAAATTTGGTCAAGGGAAAGAAAGGGAAAAGAAAAAAATCCAAGAAGCACATATCAAGGAAGCATGCAACCTCGAATATTACAAAGATGATAGCTGCATTTCAGGAATATACCCAACTCCGCCCAAAGGTTTCCAGTGTGCAAAACCTTACGAAAATCGAAGTCTCCAATAATCGACTCAGAAACCAAAAATGACCGTAGGCTGAGTCAAGTGTCAGATTCCCACATCCCATCCTAGGCAACATACAAATTTGAACCATAGACACGCAGGCAGAAATGGCATGGTAGTTTGTGCAAAATGTTCCTTTAATCTTTTCAATTAAAGCTGTACAATATAGAATTACACAAGTCACATACATTCAAATCACAAGCTACACACGAGTACACGTACAGAAGAAAACAAATCCCCTCTCATAATGGAAATCATCGCAATCTTAGGCGCTTCTCAGAAGCGCCAATCATCTCCACCTTTCCCATGAGCTAAACAGATAAATCTCTTTCCCTCTGCCCTAACTTCTCAACCTTTTTGAAACTCCTTAACCTTTTTTCTTAGGTGATCTCTCTCCTCCTGCAGTTGTTGAAGCTCCTCCTATAGAGGGTCTCTCGCTATAGTCATATCTCGCACTTCTAACTTCAGGGTTGCTATCCGATCTACCTAACTCTTGCACCAATAAGTGCGATACCTCAACAAGAAGGTGACCATTCGTCAATGCTAAGAAATCAGGATCAACATATGGCCTACTAGAGGCATCAGGTGACAGTGGTACAACTATGATACTTGAAGGGGATGAAAATGAAAGGTCCAACATATCACTAACTCCACCGTCATCAACCAATTGCCAACCCAAAAGTTCTCAAACAACTGCCTACTTGACAACCCAATGATGATATGCTCAGTCGTGGACGGAGTATCCAGAAGCTCGACTCACAACGTAATCCTATTGAAGCAGCTGGACCAAATGGCTCGAATCTTCACTCGATACCGGTGAGCGCGATGCGGGAAATAGGAGTGGCCAACTTTAGAATACGTGAAAAGGGGCATGTCTTGGAGATACCCAAATTAACATAGAAATTGAATCGGATGGTAGGAAAAGTACTCCTGGGGTCCCACTAGAAGAAAGGAGTGCAATATGAAGCGCAAATGACTAGGATCTGATGACGCCATAGGGCCTCCTAGCGAACATCCCAACTTTTCAACCAACATAACATATGATGGTATAACTCCTTGCTTGTGCCTACCATGGGAGGAAGGAATGTTAGGAGCACGAGTAGGATGTTAGCGTGGTGAATGTAAGGCCATGACAAGGAGTAGGTCATGCCAAGATTCTACTTGAGCTAGACCTGCTCATAGAAGGTGTTAGTAAAAGAAAAATCATAATTGGACAATAAACGAATCTAGAAAAGGCCACAATGCATACCTAGAGGAAGGCACAATAACCCCACAAGGCACGCGTATGACCCGATGTGCAGGCAATCAGACCATGAAAAGTCTCAGCCAACATGCTCGTCACAACATTTCGGCAATTCATAATCAGTGAAGAACGTCCAAGGGAGCCATCAAGGACAACTACCACCAAGTCCAAGAGTGAGAGAAAAAAGAAAAGAAGGGAACACCCAACCTATCGATGAGCCATACACTTAGCTAGCCCAAGTCACCTAAATGGTCCTGATCAAGTGGAGTAGGTTTGAGATCTAAGATCCCTGACCGGATTTTTACTAAGAAGATTTCCCCCTATCATATCTCTGCGTGATTCTCTTGTGGCTCATCATTGCATTTGCTTTTACGCTGTCATATCCCCCTCTCATACAACCCCTCGCCTACATTATATTCTTTTGTTGATCAATCTTGGCTAGTGTATGCTTTGTGCCCAACTGTACTAACGGATCTTGCCTCATCAGAAGTTGAGCATCGATCTTATTGTTCTTTCCTTTATTTTCAGAAATAACGATCTCCTCAAGCATGATCAATGCTGAGTGCATCATCTATGCAACCACAGTTGGAGTCGAGTAATAATCTCTATAGCTCAATAATCCACAAAAATCCTTAAATCCCACAAGGTAGAGCCCGCACATCAGTATGAGTACAAAAGGACGCCTAACCCCTTCTTTGTCACTGAGGCCCTTACTCAGAATCTCTAGAAGCCAACCAACCACAAGAGTCATGTAAGTTGGAGAATCTTCAATTCTTCGGCTCATTGTGATTCTATAGTATCTAGCTAGCCATAGATTCTGAGTTCATTTGGCTAATGGTGACTCCAAGTCAACTCATGCCGTTTGCAATTCATCATAAACCCCACCACAACCCGCAAATACACATGTTGGGAAGAAATGGCCCCTAATCACTGCTTGCCTGAAATACCAAAAACCCTAATAAAGCACGGTTTTGGGTATTTTCAGGAAATGTGGGTCAATTTCCAATATAGGAATTCCGTTTTTCCCGCATACATGCCAACATGGCATAGGTGCTTATGATCCAAACCATTTTTTTGGTGGGTCATACCATCACAACTCCATAGCCCTAAATCAAACCACTACACTATGTAGATGTGCCACAAATATCAGTTAATTGTGGACCATCTGTCTACTTTAAACAAGCAATGATTATGGGTGATGTCACCCTAGTTGCTTTATGCAAATGGATTTGCAAGAAGGCTTGGTATCCAAACTGGTCCTAATGATTTTGGTTCTTTTTGTTACTACGAAATGCAAGAGCAGGAGAAGCTGTTATGATTTCTGTTTCAAGCTATAGAAAGTACTGACAGAAATAGATGGATGTGGATTGCTTGCATCGGGGGGGGGGGTTGGTGCTGCAGGACGACTCCTGTTGATTTGGCATCACCATGTGCACCTCTGAGATATGGGCCCTACAGTAGAAAGGGTAAATGCATCATTTCACCCAAGAGAATATTTGCTTTTCATTGTGGAACTCACTTCTGACAGGAGCACATGCTGCTTTTTCATTAGTACACATCAGGGCTGCAGGATCTTCCTGCAGCCCCCGGTTGCAGGCAATCTGATTCTGAAGTAGATAACTCATAGCAGGACATGATCCATTGGTATCAGTATTCAGTTGGGTGTGCTACTCTGTGTTTGTTAATTCTTTTTAAGACTTAAATACGTAATGTCCTCTAATGGTCCTAATTAATTGGGATTCACATTTTTACTTCATTCTTGCTATCTATGATTAAAACCATGAATGACGTAATTCTTGTTGTGAATTGTTTATTAGTTTCTTTCATCAGTCACACTTCTTATATCAATGTACAAGAATCATTAACAACCATAATGTTATGCACTATTTTTATGTTGGGTTTCACAGATAGTTAGCAGGATAACATTAGTATCATAATGCTATGCACTATTTTTTATGTTGCTTGTGTGTGTGTTTTTGCAATTATCACAGCTCGGTAGCAGGATAACAAGCAAGCGCATTACTCAAATTCTGGAGCGTTGCTCTCCCTGTTCATATATCATGGTTGACAAGCATCCTTACCGCCATGATCCTTCCCACATTCTTACTCACCGGCTTCAGAGTACCATATCTGAATTTGCTGCTTATTTGCTTAAAGTTAATTTCCCCAGAAATAACAGCAGATGGCACACTTTCCTGCAAGAGTTGGATATGATGGTATTGCATCTCCCATTATAGACATTGATGTTCAGTAGTTATTACAAGGAAAATGTTCATTATACCTTGTATGGGTCTCTTCATTTGCTTGCCCTTAAATAAAATTTACAGCCTGTTCTTTTGATCAATGTTATTTCAGACAAATTAACCTTTTCTTAACCATGATTCATTCATTCAAAACACTCTGTTGGAATTCTTTTTCCCATCAGTACAAGAACCATAAAAAAGAAACCTGTTGCACTGAAGGTATGGTGCTCATGTGATTGTCTCATGATAATAAGAATTCCTTTTGCCCTATATTTCAGTATTGTAAAGGGTTCTTAAGAAGCGTTTCTGCCTGTGTTGAGCCCTCTGACCTAAGGACATGGGGAGGTCATGTGTTTTCTTTCCCTGCGGTCTTCTGATTGAAAAAAAAAAAAAAAAAAAGGTTCCCTGCAATCTTCTGAAAAAAAAAAAGTCTCTGCTTTTGACTTGTATTTCAGTTTTAAGTTTTCTATGATATTTGTGTTTCTTCAATGGACATAAACATTAGAATTCCCCCGTCTTTGACTTGCAATGAATGTTTCCCATTCCAGGTTGCACAGGAGATATCGTTTCAAATTCATTCTGATGGTTCATTGACCGAACCACATGTTGCACGAGTAATTTCCGAAGCACTTAGCTGTGATGCTGCTTTATTTATTGGAAATAGCATGCCCATACGTGATGCAGATATGTATGGACGGGGTTGGGTGAACTCTACTACTGATATTTCATCTACAATGTCAAACTGGGGTCTACCTTTCTGCGGTATACGAGTGGCCGGTAACAGAGGGGCCAGTGGTATCGATGGCTTGCTAAGTACTGCTGTTGGCTTTGCAGTAGGATCCAACAAGCGAGTAAGTACACCAGATTCATGTGCATGTCTAAAATGGGAGAGGTTATTAGCATAATTTTGAAGTTGTGCTTACTACTTTTGAAGTTCTTAAAGTTGGATTGCATTAATTTTAGACACACTTTTAATGTATTGTTACTGGATAACTGCTCAGGTACTTTGTGTTATTGGAGACGTATCCTTCCTTCATGATACAAATGGACTGGCAATTCTCAGACAAAGGTATGTATGTCTGTATTTTAATGCAAATCTCTCCATTTTGGTGTGTATGCCTGCATTTGTGCATGTGCCTTTAGCCTTCTATTGCACATGGTAGGTCTAATGTCAATTGGGCAGGTTTTAGTACAACTAGAGGCGAAGGCATTATGATTGTATGGAAAAGTATTAGTAATTCCATCAAGGTTATTCTAATTACTATCGTTTTTTATTTTTTGATGCATGCCAAAAGGTATATATTAGTCCAGGACCACAGGCCAAGAAATGTATACAGCACTATCCAAAATAAGTATAACAAAAAAAAAAGGATGAAAGCCACTCCAAACCGTGAGTGTAACGCCCTGAAAATCGGGGGTCGAGCAGAAGCCCAACTCCTGAGTTCCAACGCATCACTTATGCAACATGGATGGGGATGATTAAATGTTGTACACGTCAGTACCTTAAACGTAAATGAGATTAAGCCAAAACAACATATCATACCCAGAGACAGTTAAATTATGCAAGCAGAAGTCTGTGATAGATATATTTAAAACATATAAGATGTGGTGCGTCTCCAGAATACAATCATGGTCCAGGTCAAATAATTACAAGTATCGTTTCAAAAAGGAACATGAATATCAGAATGTGTAAGTCCCACTACATCCCGAAGTCCCATAGCCCCGACAATCAGGCACAGCCTACATGAACCCACCAGAGTACTGGATGTAGGAGAACTCCTCGTCATCACAGAAGTTAGGTTTAGCCTCATATGCCGCTGCATCATCTGCAGCTAAGACAGAGTCTAGTTGGTGTTTTAAAACACCGTCCCAGAGTGGGAGTGAGTGATCAACTAAGTGGAACTATAAGGCAAAGGTTAACATGCTATCAATTTAGTCAAGCAGTAATGATAAAGCAGTACAACAAACATGTCCTAGATACTCTTATTAATGCAAAAGTGATTTGCGATAATGATGCATGCCCTCGCCTGTACTCCCTCAGCGTCTTCATCTTACGGCGCACATGACAACCACCCGAAAGTGCTCTTCCTCGCCAAAGCACATGTAATGCGGTGCATACTCATGTTAGCCAATACTTAATTAGATTTATTCATACAACAGTTTGGGGAAGCTAAGGTACCTTCCTTGTAACATTTCCCAAATAATGATCCATTCTAGGGTCGTCAGTACTAGCTAGTCTCATACAATGTTGCGGTTCCAGGTCACTACAAAGAGGCTCGTCACCATCAGAGCAGGCCTGCTTATACTCTAGTTGCTACGGAAAGGCTCGTCACCTCAGCGCAGACTTAGAGTATGCTCAAGGTCACTAAAAATGGCTCGTCACCTAGTCGTAGGCCGACAACTCGAATACAATGTCCCATATTACCGTATTCGGCCCACGAGCTTGGGTTGCTCATTGATACTACGGGGAGGCTCGTCGCCCCAGCTTAGGCCGACAGTACGATCACAGTGTCCCATACCACCATGCTTGGCTCATGAGTCTTAGCGGATCAAGGTACCAAGGTTAAACGAGATTTTCACTAGTAAGTTGGTACCTTAGATTCAAGCAGTTGCGTCCACACATGGTAAACACACAATAGGCGAATCGGGTTACTTGACAAGCTCGATTAGTACGAGCGTAAGTTGAATTGATCGACATAGAGCACGTAAGCACTCCGCGTGGCCTAACCACTGTCAGCAAACTCCGTGCGACTTGGATTACTCGAACACATCTGTTGTGGCGAAGCTAACTCAGCCACTCGTTCGGAAACCATTACCGATAGCCTGGACTATGTAGTAGTCCCAAACATATAAATATAACAGGAGAACACATGTGGTAGGCATATCAAAGTTAAACAATTAATTCAAGTAATATAACCAATTGAACATTTCACAAAATACAAGGTAAACATAATTTGCACAAATGCATTTCATGCTAAATCACACAAATTTAATCTAAGTTACATGAAGGGATATATACACATAGATAAGGTAGTTGAGAATCTCACCTCAACACCTATATAACATACACTTTACTAAATATTTACTCATCCAGACATTTTCACAAACACTTAGACTACACACATCAACATACATGACATATGTTGATCACAACATGTATTAGGGCAAATCCTTTCACTAAGGAGTTGTCACGAATACAACACGCATATATTCACGACGGATAATCATGGCGAGTAGAGATTCAAATTCCATACTCATTCAATCATTTCCACAAACACTTAGACTACACATTTAAACCTACACGATACAAGTCAGTTATAAGCTAGATTAGGGCAAATCCTTTTATAAGGAGTTGTCACGTATTCAACAATCACATGTTCATGGTGAATAATCATGGCAAGCACAAAACTAAATTCCCGACATATCTAGTCATTTCAACCTACACATGGAATAGCCTATATTCAACATAGTTCATACATAACCGTAAAGCGAGGAAAACAACGTATCTAACATGTGAAACGGCAACCCAGTCAGTTATAAATCATTAACCGACATTGAAAGCCTTGAAAACCATAACCTATACGTTTATAGTCCGCACCTTTCACTGGTAAACTCGTAACGGATTCAGTTTGAACACTCCGCCTTCGTCTACGGCATAATGGCAACCTATAGTATGAAATAGGTTAGTTATTTCATCACATACACTATCTAAATCCCTAAAATAGATTAGGGTTAGGATTTCTTACCCGAAAACGGAATCAGAATCGCCGGAATAGCGATACGGTAGTGGTAGCTAAGCACGTGGAACGGCGGGATTGAATCCCGAGAACAAACCCTAACTCTACCTCTCACTTTCCCTCTCTTTCCTTCTCTTTCTTCTCTCTTTTTTCTCTAGGGTTTAGAAATTCGTATGTGAAGGGAGAGAGAGGGTTTAAGGTCCTTATATAGGCCCAAAATCGACCTCAATGGCCCCAGGGCCATGGTATACTTAGGTTATAGCCAAAACCTGACTGTTTCGGCTCAACGGAGCTGTTCTGGAGGCCCCTTTTCTACATGCGGTCGGACTTAAGCTCCCTGACATTAGATCTAGGTCAGGCTAAGTTTTCGATTCGATCGGATTTAGGGATCGACCGCGAGGGACCTGTTTCAATTCAACGGTCACCGGCAGTCGATCAGGGCCACAAGTACACTGCCATGTGTTGGAAATTTTTCCTGATCTAAGGGTGTAATTGGGTCAGATTTCGATGGTCTGAATCCTTAGATTTAGCCTGCAAACGAACGACTCAATTCACTTAAGTTTCAGTTCATTTCCTTCGTGTTTCTCACACACTTCACTCCGGGCTCAAGTTGTGCGTTTCTGGGCACCTTTAGGACTTGATGTCCGAGATGGTTGTCAAGTCCAACAAGGCGGTCACAACTGTATAGTTTCGTGGAAATCGGACTTTCGACTTACGGTACAGGTCTGACATGGAGTTTCATGATGCTCCCAAGAGCAACTGGATTTAGAGATGGATCTTAGATTTTAGGGTAATATAGCATTAACGATTTTACAAGTTTTGGGTCTTGCAGATCGTATTTAAAGTGATTAGTGCTAATTTCACAGGTAATTTAGTTTAGCACTTAGCTAATTCTCGTCTAATTTCGAAAGGATTTGGTCCTATTTAATTTTTGCTTGAGGTGGAACTCGGGTCTTTGTACGGATTTTTCTGAGACGTTACAGTGAGTGAAGTCAAATACTTCACACCTCACTCTGTTAGTTGCAAGTTTGCTTTGCTCAATAGCTTCCTTACTTCCTAGCTAGCAAATGACTTGAGAGAAGTCTTGCAAACAGCAATCACATTAGAAATTTCCTAGTGATAGGCACATATGTTTTTAATTTCATCAATCATCGATAGAGAGTCACCCTCAACAATAATCTTGGTGAGTTCCGATAGGGTTAGCAAGTGGATGCAAGCCACAATAACTGCTTTAGAAAATTGTGGAAGTGTGTCCAACCCAAAATTTACCAGTGGCAGTCTCATAATTCCGGATGCAATGCCTAATTGCCAGGCATAGTTCCAGTTGTCATCAAATTTTAGCTTGCAATACCTTGTGTTTAGAGTATCAGTATCATTACGTGTATAAATTACCGGGGAGATTGAAATATGTATTAGTATCATCGATATTATTGCTTTTAGTCGGAAAAACATTGTTGTCTGAGGGAAACATTGGGAAAAAAGGTAGAATTTTTCAATGAAACTTCAGATGTTAAAAGACACATTATAGGAAAAAAGAAGAAGAAGAAGAAGAAGAAGAAAAGAAGGAAACATGAATACATGATAAATTTCCATTTTATACGGGCCTAAACATGCGTTGTTGTAAAAATCAGTATAAAATAAATATATAAAATTTTCATATTATTTTAAGTGAAAACACATATTTTCCAATATAAAATGAAAAAAATTAGGATTTCACCAATTTCCCTAAAATTTCACATAAATGTTGATTTTTTCACCATAAATCCATGTCTACGCATGAGAATGATGCACATACATGGATTTCCATGGAAATCTGTACTGACATTTGAGAAAAAAAATGAAGTTTCTATGGATTTTTCGTCACGTTTGAGTTCTAATCTGTCTTCATTTTGAGTTGAGATTTCTCCCCAAATCTAAACTTTTATTCAATAAAAACCAAGAGTGATTGAAATCACCTAAGGAACAAAATTCCAAAAAGAAAAAGAAAAAAAAAAAAGGAATATTTTTGGGTTTCTTCAGTATTTTTGATTGTCAATTTTGGCCTATTTATGAATGTTTCCCTGATACTATCAATGGTATCGCAAATACCAAGAAACATTTATAAGGGATTCTTCTCAAAATTATGTTGATATTGATAATATCACCAAATATAGCAAATATTATAGAAAATATTGGTGATATTTCAAAAGTTTTAAACTGCCAGTAGTTTTGGTATCGTTGACTTGGCTATTGATAATATTGTCAATATTATCGATAATATCACTGATATTTCGAACATTGGTGATATTAAGGGAGTGGTGACTCATTGAGCTACAAGATTAGCTAATGGTCTAGGAGTAGTAGGTGGGTTTGCCAGACTCTTAATTAAGGACGATAACTCATTCGCAGCAAGATCGAAGATGTCAAACATATGTTTACTATTTTGTCTTGTTCAGTTAATCATTCATCGCCTTCCATATATAACAATAGGCAAAGAAAAATCCTCAACGAGGGGTAATTCATCCAATTGGGTTTTGGTTTCAACCAATTGATAATAGCTGACTTGGAGGTCTACAACTGGGTCCTCCACTCATCAGATTCAAGAAGTTGCCTCATAATGGAGGAGCAAATGAGAGATTTTTCCTCTAATTGACCACAAAGTGAGCATATATGGGGAATACATCCCTTAGATGAATCATTTGTTGAAAGGCTCTCTAAACACAACTTCCATTGGAACATTAATATATATATATATATATATATATATATATATATATATATATATATATATATATATAGTGGAAAAACAACTTTCCAGAGGACAGTCCAAGTAACAGCTTGTTGTTGATGCAGGGTTTCTCCTTGGTGGCAGCATACATGGATGTGATGGTGTATCTTCCATCCTTGGTAATTTAGCAAATGATCTTTATCTGTCAGATGGATGGTTAGAGTCTTCTCATCTACATCTGATGGCCAAATGTGTGGGATCAGACTGGATTTCCATATTTGCATTGCCTAGTTTAGTTGTGATCTTGAAGGAGGAGAGGGTTAAGTTTGGAACCCATTTGTTTGTCTAGGTGCTAGTCTTCTAGCTAGAACCAATTAGAATCTGCCTTTGTTGATTATGCCTCTAGCTTTAAGGATGCCCTTCCATGCAGTTGAATATGTTGGTCTCGACCCCACCACCTAAAATAATCTATTTCCCAAGTACTTGTGTTGTATGCTTTCACTCCACAGATTATTCTCTTCTGTCAGAAGGTGCCTAAGCTTGGCCATAGGAGCTTTGTTCATTAACTCCACGGACTGGATATCAAGCCTCCAAGATCCTTGGATTACAACCCTTCCTCCAACTCACCATGTAACGCCCTGAAAATCGGGGGTCGAGTAGCAACTCAACACCCGAGTTTCAAAACATCACTTATGCAACATAAATGCTTATGATTGAATGTTGTCTATGTTAGTGCATTAATCATGAGTGGGATTATACCAAAACAGTAATTCATACTCCAGATTAATTTATAAAACGCAAGCGGAAGACTATCAGGGGAATATAACATATAGAAGTCAAAGATCATGTTCGGTCTCCAGAGTATGAATACATCACTGAGCTACCATATACATGTTATAGTTCAAAAATCAAAATGTCAAAAGAATAGTTCCACTAGCATGGTGAACATTGTAGCCCCGTCAATCTGAATGGCCTAGGCGAAACCATCAGAGAATTATATATATGAGAACTTGTCTTGATCATCGTAGTAGTCAGGCACAGCCTCCTGCGCCTCGCCAATACCTGCATCTAAGACAGGGTTTGGCGGGTGTCCAGAAGACCGTCCCGTAACATGGGAGTGAGTAACTAACTCAGTAGAACAATAAGGCATAGGTTAACATGTTATCAATTCAGTCAAGCAGTAATGATAAAGCAGTACAATCAAACACTCCTAAATACTGTGATTAATGCAAGGATGAGATGTAATAATGATGCATGCCCTCGCTAACATACTCCCTCATGCGACACCATCTTACGTTCGCGGCATGCTTTTGTCCCTCAGTGCTCCACATCTTTCAGGCACATGCAGTGCCATATGGACATGATTACCGAGTTGTTATTAGTCCTTTTCATATAGCAGTATTGGGAAACTAAGGTACCTCCCTTGTATCATTCCCAAACAATGATCCATTCTAGGGTCGTCAGTCCTAGATAATCTCATACGATGATGCGGTTTTAGGTCGCTGTAAAGGGCTGCCAGGGCTGTTACACGCACTCGTTGCACCGCTCCCCCATCACCTTATCAATACAGGCCTAATTTATACTCTGTTTACTACGGGAAGGCTCGTCGCCTCTCCGCAGATTCAGAGTATGCTCGAGGTCACTACAAAGGGCTGCCAGGATTGTTACACACACTCGTTGTACCACTCCCCCATCACCTTATCAGTGTAGGCCGACAGC